>JAIPRL010000835.1:0-109703 GCA_025469235.1 Pemphigus obesinymphae
AGGTGGATGAGTGGAGTTACTAGAGAGGATAAAATAAGGAATGAGTATATCAGAGGTAGTATAGGGGTAACTTCGATAGTAGACAAAATGAGAGAGAATAGATTAAGATGGCTCGGGCATGTATTAAGGAGGGATGAGACTGAGGCAGTAAGATTAGTAAGAGAAATGCATGTTGTTGGTAAAATGGGGAGGGGAAGACCGAAAAAGATATGGGGGATGGGGGGATGTAATGGCGAGTGATATGAGGAAGGTGGGAGTAAGTGAAGAAGATGCGGGAGATAGAGTTAAGTGGAAGTGTAGGACCAAGGTGGCCGATCCCAAATAGTTGGGAGAGAAGGCAAAGAAGAAGAAGAAGAAGAAGAATTAATGCACTTAAACTTTTAGTTTTAGTAGTTATTGTGTACTGAAGATGGTGACTTTGTTACTGAAATACGTATTTACCAAAATAAAGTAAATGTTTTTTGTGAAATCTAGTCTTCAATTTATTATAAGTCAATATTTTATACTATTGTTATTTATCGTAGATATAATTTATTCCATTGCATTTTTAAAACATGATATTATTTATAGTTATGGTGTTAATAATAATCACCAAATTTTAAGTTTTTAAAAATTAAAATAATAATTATTGGCCAATAATTATATACTTTCATATAATTTTATATTATAATATATACGTATTTTTATACTCGTTTAAGACTATATAAATATCTATAATATAATATTATGTTTATAATTTTTTATATATACCTATATTTTTATGTAATTGTAAAATTATACATAAAAAATTAAAATAATATTATCTCTATTATTATCTCTAAATAAATAGTACAAACTACAGCTTAATATTCAACATATTTTAAAAGAATAACAATGCTTTAGTAGTAGTAATTACAGTTCATAATAATTGGTATGTATACGTTTATTTAATATAGTTTTTTTATTTTAGGTATTATTAATACATATAAATATAACTATATCATTTTAAATTCGAATGCTTTATATCTTACATTTTATTTTCAAGTTTCATATTAATTTCTGAATGTTGTTCATTTGTCGTTTTAAATTATTCAATTTCATAATTTATTTATATATATTTGTGATTTGTCTATATAAATACGTGTACAAATCATGGTTATTAGGCCCAACTAGTGTAGTCAGTTACCCTAGTGGCATACGTAATTAATGTAATATTTTCGTTCAACTAATAAGCCGAGTGTTAACACCTGTTAAATCCACCTTGATTAGCAGTACTTGCAATCATCTCATAAATAAGAGATACTAAGTAAAGGGTACGATGGATTCAAATAAACATTTTCTGCTAAGATCTAATATAAATTACAATATGGATCCAAAAATGTTTTTACTGCAAGGATCCATTCAAGATGGTAAAGTGATAAGGGTGGTTGATTTAAAAGTAACCTAAATAGATAACTAATAGTTATATGTATATGAATTGGTTCGTTAATAAAAGTAACGGTAAAAAATTAAGTTAAGACAATGGAAATGTAAATTAGTCAAGATAGTTTGTAAATTTAAAAAACTACTTACGTTAAACATTTTAAAATCAGACTACCTTTTTAACTACCTAGTCTTTTATCTAAATATAATATTGTATATTTTACATTGTTAATTTAAAAATTTTGAAGCATGTAAAAACATAGACTAAAAATTGTATTTATATTAATTTTACTCTGTGTTTAGATACTCGGGCGTTCGTACAGATAATGCATACACTGACCAATCGTGTAAACATTAAATTAACGTAACAACCAATTCTTAAATTTTCAAGAGAGCAATTTCAAATTATTTATTTTCTATTTTTATCAGTGGGGAAATTGTTTTCTAAAGTTCAACTTTTTTTGTGTGTCATTATTAATTGTTAACTTGTATTTTATCAACAGTTCTATCAATAATATCGACATTTATATTGTTGATGTTACTTAAACTATTTTTCTTTGTACATGTTGGAGATATGTTCTTATGGTCCTAATTTGAATTATATATTTTGGTTCTTAAAATCTATATTCTATAATATGCTTAGTATATTTTTCTATTTCTTACTTGATTAGTTCTTAAAATTAAAATAAATAATTT
Organism: Pemphigus obesinymphae; assembly: GCA_025469235.1. Taxonomy (NCBI): domain Eukaryota; kingdom Metazoa; phylum Arthropoda; class Insecta; order Hemiptera; family Aphididae; genus Pemphigus; species Pemphigus obesinymphae. The sequence continues at coordinate 2,098 of JAIPRL010000835.1, forward strand.
TATAATTGAAATAATATAACAATGTGACAAATTGTTGTAATATAACTTTTTTACAATAAGAACAAAGGAGTATAAAAATTATACATATAAAAATGTAATAAAGGAAAACAGTCACTTCAACTTACAAACTATAACTATTCAATATTATATAAAATTGTTGTAATATAACTTTTATTACAAGAAAAACAATACATATAAAAATGTAATAAGGAAACATAGTGTTATCAAAAAACTTTAAATATTACTTTTAATCTGACTAGTCAAAACTTTTCTATAAAAATAGTAACTTCAACTTACATGGTATAACTATTTAATATTATTTTATTTTAATCTTCATCAGAATCGATTTCAGGGTTATCTGAAGTACAGTCAATAGTTAAATAGGTTAAAATAAAACTGCTGGTATTGTTCTGGAATAATTTCAGATTCACACATATTTTTCAAATCATTTACTTTTGACGAGCCCAGTTATAACCAAATCCATTATAAGCTAATTTTAAATTGTAATTATTAACAATGTTATTATTTTTTCTTGTTTGTCTAGTAATTGAAAATGACTTAAATTCATCGTGGTTATTGTATTTAAAGAACACTTTTTTGGGTTCAGATTTTCTAAATTGAAAACACACATTTCTAAGCCAATTGATGTTGTTTTTCATTTTTTTTTTAGTAAGTAAATATTTGTCTAAATTGACAAAATCAAAAAAAAAATAGAATTGGTTAATTTTTCTAAAAATATACTGGTTAACGTTCAAAAATAATTAAAATAAAGTAGCAAAATGAATAATAAAAAAAATAAATAAATTTTTATTCAAATTGTATCTATATTGAATATATATTTAATATATTTAATATATATTTATTTTATTCATATATATAATATATTACATGTATTAATGTGATATATAGTTTTTACTTGAATAGTTGAATGGTGTATAGATTAAAATTGTTTAAATATTGTGTATATATGTTTTTTTTCTTGTTAATTTAAGTTAAAAATTTACAAAGATTTTAATTAAAATTTAATTAATTTTATTTTCAAAATACTTTATTAGATATTTGCGGCTAAAGAATTAAATGTGAATAATCTTGTGTTATGATGTATCAAGTAAAGTCCAAATAAATTTATTCTCAAACTTCAATTATATATCATAATGTGATACATTTTACACACGTTTTAAATAAAATTGATATATTCATTTAAACAGTCAAATGATATTTTAAACGATTAAGTCATTTTTTCAAAAATAATAGTAGTTATGAATACCTATAAAAATAATACATTACTTTAGAAATTAATAAAATTCTTACCGGAAAAATTTGTTTCCTCAAAATACAAGATAATTTAGTACTTAATTCAGTGGCTACCAACCAGGGTGCTGAAAGTTTGAATAGAGGGTATACTAAAATTATTTCAAATATAAAACAATCATATATATTTTTAACAATTTAGTAATTAGTCCTATAATTTACCAATTTAGTAATATATAATTAATGTTAAAAGTATTTAATTTTTTTTATAAAATACAATAATATGTCATATTATATGTATTAATATGTTAAGTTATACCTAGATATAAAAAAATACTTTTAGTATTTATTTTATTTTTCATATTTCTTAGTGATTTATTAACTTGTTTTTAGCGTTTCATTTTATAATCGAATTAGTTTAAACTGTTTTGTAGTTTCTCTGAGTGTATTCTAAAATAATTATTGTTGACTAATCAATATCACTGAACAAATTTGAATGAACAAAATTAGATTTAAAATTAAATATAAAATTCAAGGTAACTTTGATTAAATAATGCGATTAGTAATGACTATTAGAAATAAGTAGTTTAATAATTATAATTTACATGATAAATACACTTATGTTATGAAGGCCCGTGGTCTCAGTAGTCGAAAGCTGCACTTGGGTCCACGAACGACACAAATAATAATAGGTTTTTTCTCCTTTGTGGAACACTGAACACAAAAAAAAAAAAAAAAACAAAAAAGAACGAGGAAGAAAAAAAGTAATGGTACTTAAATTTCCCCGCCTATCGCATGGGAGCTTTCAACTACTGAGACCACGGGCCGTCACAATGTATGTATCATTTTATTATATATAAGATTAGAAAATCTGCATTTTCGGAACTAATTTTGGATGAAAGAATAATTTGTATTACTCGAAAAGAAATAATTTTTAAAACAAAACAAAACTAAACGATATCTGTTCTATGCACCATTTAATATTAAACAAACGTGTAGATATAATATATCTATATAAAAATATATAGGTATGCATTTTTTTCTGATTTAAAAATTAATAATAACTTCATTCGAATGTATACATATATAAAAAATTATGTATTTATACCGGATATATAGATACATATATCCAGGGGATTATGTATTTTAGATTTTGAGATTTCTATGTCCATAAATGGTTAATTTAAGGTTTAATGATCTGAAAATTTTATACAACGTTACTCTAATTAAAAGCAAAATATCTTAAAAATCCGTCGCCAAGATTTTTTTTTTATAGTCATTCAAATTTTTCAACAAAATGTATGCGCACATGTCCAATAGTAACTATTCACCTATGAAATTGCTACTTTTTCTATGTACATTTTTTTTAAAATAAGGCGGAAACGAAATTTGCTTTGTAGTTTTGTACTATATTATAATACGGTATATTAGACTCAGTACTCCATATTAATGTACTAATCTACTAATCTACTAATAATACATAATCAGATATTATAAATTGTCTTTATGGACTATAATAAACAAAGTATGCTAAGTATAATTGATCAAGTACCTATATAGGAGTGATAATTGGAACAGTACCCATAGGCCACAGTACTTAAATTTCGATCTAGTTCTCAAAATACATATATCACATTTTGTTCAATTGTCCTCTGTTGCTGATATTTGTTGGTAAGGGCGAGGGGGAGTTTGAAAGCCAAAAAGTTATACTATCTAATACCTTTGTTTTAATCTATAATAGTGTCATTACAAACCAATTTTATCATTTCACATTTATTAATAAATAAATTTCACATAAACAGATACGATATATTATATTATTTATGCGTCATTTGAGTGCATATTACATTATAATAATATACTATAATATGACACATTTATTATTATAACGTCAGTAAAACGTTTTCCTTTTCATTATTGTCGTTAAATTATTGGATTATCTCTATCGTTCGATCACACATAAAATACATAATTCTTCTGTGCTTATATTTACCTTAATTTTATAAGGAATAATGTTTAATGTTATTGACATGCCATTCATATTTTATTTGTCTTACATAAAAAGAAAATATCAAATTTTTTTCTGTTTTTACAACGCCCCTCCAACCTACTAACACTAATATGCATCTGGATAGGTATATACGAGTTATACGATTTGGCCTTATGTTGCAGAATAAAAAAATGAAATAAAAAATAAAACGTCCATTGACATCATCGTTGCTTTCGGCACAAGGAAAACACATAAATTTCATGTATTACATGTCACATTTGAAAAAGAGATATTTTTTTTTATTTATTTCTAGTTATATTTCCAACTAAAATTGCTCTTGTTCCACCGCTAGCATAATATTACGTATATGCGTATATTATAATATGTATATATAACCCAATGTATATTATGATTTATCATTTTCTTCGAATATAACCATGGTTCATATTTTTCGTATTCTTTTCGATATCGTATATTATAATATACGAGAATATTATATCCGGTGAATTATATGGTAGTCGTAAGCTTAAGTATCGTTTAGACGTTTGATTTCGTCTGTCTTATATCTCGTTTACATTAAGCCATTGCCACTGCTCCACGGGGTGTCGTATTACTTTCCAAAATAATTGACGTGGCAGCGTCGATGGCAGTGAGTGTTTACATTGCCCTGCTATTTTTATATAAGCCCCGTTTAATTTTAATTAAAACTTCGGAACCACGAAAGATACCTACACTAATTGAAGATAAATTGTAATAATTTGACTATACCTGTATAAAAATAATGAGAAATTGCCTTATAATGGGAAGCCCTGCCTATCCCTATATGGGAAATAAATACTAAAATAACCTTATGTTTTTTTTTCCTTGGCTTTGTCTCTTATCTATTTGTGATCGGCTATCACACTATTCCTGTACTTCCATTTAACTCGATCTCCCTTATCGCACTTACACTCACCCACTTCTTATCACTCGCTATTACATCCCTCCACTTCTTTTTCTGTATTCTTCTTCCTCTATTTCCTTCAACTAATATTTTATTTACTAATCGTACTGTCTATGTCTCTTTCTTTTTCAGAACATGTTCGAACCATCTTAATCTATATTATCACATTTTATCTATGTCACTCCTATTTATTTCCTTTTACATAGGTACTTATTTCTTATTTTGTCTTCTCTAGTCACTTCACTCATTCTACTCACATCCTCTGTATTCTATTATCCTATATACTATTCAATATTCTGATCCATATAGGGTTTTCTACTATATTTTCATAAAATATATCTTTTAATCTAACTGGGGTCATTTTGTCATACTAAATATCTAACATAAATAAATCAAAGAATAAAATATGTACAACATCCGAATTAAGCCAAAACTAGAATTATTTAAGCAATTAAAATACCTAAATAAATAATTTATATGTATACTAATTTGAATATATTTTTATTTAATAGTTTAACACTTTTTATAAGTTGCTATCATAAAACATTTGCATTTTGCGTGCACTATTACAAATTACAACAACGACAAAGTTATAATCCTCGTTTTACATTTTTACCACGGTTATATACTTATGTTAAATTGTATAAGATTTACTTATACCTATACTGTGAAAATAAATTACATTTACAATCCAATATTTTTATCAATTTATTTTATTTGTGAAAATATGATAATACTAAAAAGTTGGATTTGTTTAAATTTATAATGGCTTTTTATTTATAGATAAAGTTAAGTTTATTTCTGTAATACCAACAACGTTTACATAAATAATTCAAATAATATGAGGATGTTACACTCTTGATTTTTACGGGGTTACGTATATGTCATTTTAATCTACATTTTAGAAAAATAGATAATAAACAAATGTAGGATGTTTAAATGTAATTTAAAAATACCGTATTTTTTGGTACATAATATGTTAATTAATCATACAGCGACAAAATCATAATATAGTTTATTAAAAATTGATAAAGTAAATAAATTATTGTACTACAGAATAAAGGAATAACTCAATAATAGATTGTATACGTTGATACGTTTATATGGTCGTTCAAAAATTACACTGGGATCCAGAATTTTGTAAAATATGTTCAGTGCAACTATGTGCAAACCTGAAACTTAAAATATGAATGTAGTAGAGTAGTACGATATACTAGTATTGTATCATCATAAATACACTATTACAAATCATGTTATCTGATTGGTCGTGAACAACTTGATATCACTATAATTTTATGTTACCTTGTAATTTATGACGAAAAATGCATTACATTGTAACATTAATCTGAAAAAAAAAAACAGTTCCAAAGCTGCACTGAGACTATTTTAAAAAAATGTAAATTTTTTTGAACAACTACAACAGAATTAAAGAATCAGAATGGATAATTTACTCATGTTATTATTGGTGCCATTTTTAAATCCCACACCAGTGCAAAAGTGTGGAAGCCTGAAGCAAAATAATTGTACATTTTAATAATTATGTGGTAAAATCTATGTAAAAATGTACTGTCGGTGCCATGCACTGGTGTGCATTTATTTACTTATGTCGATTTATGTTTCATCGGTTGCAATCAACCGTGTGTATTAAAAATTATTATGATATTGCAATACTAGTATAGAATAACATAGTTTGTTCATTTTATTCCGTGATACTTAATTAACAAGTAAGTAAAATTCTAGTGGATTTGTAATTAATATTACCTATACTACTGATCAAACCTAGCACTCTGAAATCGTTTTAACCAAAGTAGTAACGAGTTGTAGAAATTGGCCACCACTATAAATGATAGTTTCAAAAATTGATATAATGATTGGTTTATCGGTATATATATATACTTACCAATTAAATGCGAACCATGTTAACTTAAATGTACATATATATATATATATATATTAATGTCTGAAGTGTTAAACATTGTAGATTGTTTAAAATGTTCACAACATAATTTCATGAAAATCAGTATGAAGTGGTTGACAAAAAATATACACAATTTTTTTTTATAACTATAAAAAATATTTAAATATAACCTAACTAAATACTTTTAGTTAATAAAAAAGATAATTGATTTATGAATGTAAAATGAAATTATATATTAACTCTACTTAATCGATGTGCCAGAAATATATACAATAGGTATATTATTAGTTATTATAATAAAAACGAAATTAACAATTGAATTATTTCATTTTGTTTTATTCTATTTTTAGATAGACGAATAAAACATTTTTAAAACCTGATTAGATAGAATTTTAAAAAAATGGACACAGAGGGATTGTTCTAGGAGGAGAAGGTTTTGGCTCCCTCAATATTTTTTTAGATTCCGATTGTAGCAAGGAAGCTGTTAATTTTACAATGATGTTTATTTATTAATTGTTATCTTTTTTCTTTTCTTTAAGCGTATTACCATCCAAATGAAACTAAGGAGGAGATTTTGCGTTGATATTATCATTTTAGAGATAGAAGAATTTGAATCGTATAATACTAACCCTTTATTTCTCAATATCTTTGCTGAGAAAACTTATTTCTACATAGATTCTTTCAGTTCAACAACTTACATACATTTTACGTCTCGCTTCTATATCTGGTATTTACAAATTTAACATCTATTTCTTGTTTTCCAGCGTTCGATTCTATTGTCTCTTCTGATTTCTTACATATTTTTCACTTATGGTTCAACATATTATGCTTATCATCATTATTAATTAACTTCATCGAACCGCTATTTTTGAATGATGTCAGTTAAGAATGGAATTTTCTCCATAAAATTATACTCATTAATCCTGATGGTATTTAAGGTGCGTTTTTATTTAAGTCTCCTCCAGAGTCTTCTCTTAGGAGACCCCTCTTTCTTTTAATTCATAAATCCCTGGACACTGGTGTATTTTCCAATACTCTTAAAATTGATTCCAATTCTCCTTTCCGTAAATCTGGTAATCCGAATATATGCCCTCTGACTATCATTTTATTGATATCCTCTCCCGTTTAAGAGCATATTTTTTTAAATGTTAAAATATAATAATTTGAAGGTTTTGTGTTCATGTTATACCTATTTTATTCTCATAAATATGTTATATTTATAATTCGAGTATGTTGTAATAAATAATATTTCAATATCGTGTTCTAGGTATATGCATCTTATTTATTATAGAGAAGGCCGTAAAATATTTTGTATTCAAATTAATTTTCATATTATTGTTTTTTTTTGTAAAATGAATAAAAACATATTTTATTATTAATACGAATTATTATCGTACCTAGTTATTATTATTTTATAAATAATAATCAGAATTGCATACTGATATGGATTATATTGAATACCGTCATAACTAATGCATAACGCTTTTAAAACGACAAACGTAATAACATGCTATTTTGTCCCACGGGAACGCATACTATTTTATAGGGTTTTTGACCTATTTCCGACAAACTATCAAGTACAGTAGTTGTCGGTTCCGCTGACTTTATATTCACGATCATATTTATACATAGATAAATTAAACGAATTGTTACTTATATACGGTTTTATGCATGTAGACTTAGCCTCACGTGACGTTAAGCCCGCTATACTCAAGAACATAATATATTATACGCTGACAGTATATCTCGGCGGCATAAGTGCCAAAACAAGATAAGACCGGTAACGTTTATACAAATATCGATCATACGCACTAATATAAATTCATTTCAAAACATTTTCTATTGTAATTTATAACTAACACATTAGTTCCAGAAATTAGCCTATAATAACTATAATTAACTATAATATACGCAGCAATAAGCAAACCAAAACTAAATATCAGCCAAATCGATAGATTTTATTTTATTATGGAATCGAACATTAAATTATTATTCTAATAATGATCTACTTATTTAAGTTATTTAGTTATTATAAATTACATGGATATAATAATAATTTAATGTATTTCCTTAATCAGTACAGAGTTTCCACAATCAAAGTACAAAATATAACCATTTTAACAACTAAATCCGCTCTCTCCTCTATATTTATTATTTCAATACACATACAGCTTGCAACTTTTTCGCTATTTGCATCAATTAAAGCAACTTGAATGATCATTGGTTTTATTAATAAATAAATAATAAATTGTTCTCGAAACTATGTTTCTTTAACGTCTATCGTAAAAAGTCACTGACAATTGCTACCGGTGCCGCGGTGGTTGCAATCAAATACCGCAGTTACGATAATGCAGATATCCATGCATTTATAATATTACTCCCTTTACAAATTTATATTCATCCATGACTATATGTGTCTATGCCCTGTCTGAATTTGATGCACGAATAATATATTATTTATCTTGGTGGAGGTGCAATCGTTTAGATACTATAATAATAATATACATATTATAGTAGTATGTTTGATAGAAACGCACATATTATTTATACTCACTTTTTTAATTCAAATAACAGTGGTGCACTTTTTGAGAGTAGATCTGTTGACGTGAAATGTTTTCTTTTTGATCATAATTTGATACTATATATACCTAGGTCTTTACAGAATATTACTATTTATATTATTCTTCCGTGTGTGTTGAAGAACAATAATTCGAACATGTAATAATAGTATAGGACGTATAAAAGCTGGGAAATGAAAAATTATGAAATGAATGCCGAAATTGGATTTGGATTTTTAGAAAATTTCAAAAAAATATCGAATTCGGTAGAAAATAGAGTTTTTTTTCGTCCATCATATCTGCTACCCTGTTCGCTACCAAAGAAAAATGTTAAATATACCACTACAAAGTATAGGTACGTATTTCGGATATTATAAGTTTGTCAATACTAAACTGCGCACCAATGTAAGGCGGAACAGTTGGATTTCGTAATATGATTGACATCAACAAAAAACTTTTTTTTAGTATAGAACTATATCTATCTATATTCCATCGAGTAAAAACATATACGTTTATGATCACTACACGATATTGATGCGTTACATTATTCATTAAATAATATTTTGGAATCGAAATTATGATGTAGTATTTTTTTTCATCTCGGACAGAATTTGATCACTGTACCTATACTGATAGTCAGTATAATATATTGGGTACAGATTAAATTATATTTGAGTTTTCATTTTTCCAATTTTTTTTTCATTTATCAAATTTGTAGTATACTTATTTATTAAATAAGAATATATAATATAATGATATAAATTATATTTATAGATTATAATAATATATAATTATATAAGCACATATATTGTCAAGGAGCGATAACATATACGCAAATTATTCTAAGATCAGGATAAAACTCTGGAACATTGAAATGTCCGATTTTAAAAATTATGAAAACTGCTTTAAATTCATCAGATTGTCTTCTTGGGACATTTTATTTATTTATTTTTTTGGGGCTATGTTATTCATTATTAAAAGTCGCGATTTTTAAGTATTGATTATATTTCATTCTGTAATGATAAAGAAATATTCCCCATCGATCTTTAGAAGAATGATCGAAATATTTAAATATGTTTAGTAGGCCGAAATATCATGATTACACAACATTTAAAAGAGGTATGGGTACAGTGCTATTTTTAGATTTTTTTTAAAATGAACTTAAATATTTCTAAATTTTTAGATTTTTATTTTCCTAACATTACCTATAAAGATGCCTATAATGATTTTTCGGCCCCTTAAAGGTCCCAAAATAATTTCCATACTGAGACAATACATTTATAATATATTTTATCTAGAGATTTTTACTTTAGTAAAGAGAATATTGGTTTTATAATAATGTTTATCTATTTTAATCTGGATGGGTTTTTTTTATATAATAATAAAATATGTAAATACCTATTGAAATTTTAATATATTTAAAAATAGTTTTTATTGAGACATTTCAAGAAATATTATATAAGACAAAAATAATGTATAAAAAGGAATTATTGAGAAAGTCAAATTGAGAAAACGATTGAAAAAAAAAAGATTAAATAATATATTTAACAAAAATATTTTGGAAAAACTGACTCCCACAGCCTACAGCTAGGATTATAATACTATAGGATAGAAGAATCACTTTTCGTAAAAATTAAAATGTTTTTAAATAACGTGCCAAAATTTAATAATAAATTAAAATGTTGAAAAGTTGGTTTTTAACAATTCATAAAATGCGTTTAAATGCACATAATGAAAATCAATACCGTAAGGCTTTACATAATATTGTGCATTATGTTTTATTTTTTGATTCATATTTTTACGATTTTTTGAAGTTGATATATAAATAAGAAGAGCAAAAAAATAGTTTCAATAAATTGTATAAATACTACCTACATATACAATATACACAAAATTATATTGAAATTAGATCATTTTTAATATTCATACGAACATTTTTAGATTTTCCTTTTTCTTTAAATTTTCTAATAAATTTCCTATATTTAATATATATAGTATAATCAACTTTAAATATTTCACTCTGACATTTTCATAATTTCTTGCAGGAAGACCAATTTATAGGAACTCCGTTATTATATGAACCTACGAATAATACGATAAAATAAAAAAGTTATACACATTTGTAGGTTAAATTTATGATCTATAAAATACAATAAATTCCATATAAACCTGCAAATATCAATTATTAACTTTAAAACATAATAAATACCCTTAAAATCGTAAACTCGGCTGAAATTTTCGCTATATGCTAATACGTTCAACACAACACGTCGTATACGCCAATTTCTCTATTGCCACGTGCGGCAACATAAAACAATAAAACGTACTCTTATGTCTGTAGTACGTATGTAACACAGAATAATAACTCTTGTTGTTTATATTTTCAAATGCACTACTGTTATATCTTTTATATAACCGATATTAGGTCCTGCGTTTTAGCGAAGGATCTGGTCTACGCAGTTGCGGTGCGTGGGTTTTGAAAGTGGGAGGGCGATTAAAAATTATGCATTTTTGAAAAGTATGAAATACAAAAATAATTATGTATTAATTTAAAAGATATTTATTAAACCAAAATAATTATGTAAAATATTACAAAATAATAAAATCGATCCTTATACGTTGTATACTCAAAATATAAGCGTCTATCTTTCGTTTCACTAAAAAAAATGTTCCAAGTTGTTTTATTCGAATTTTCTGTTAATATGACATTGATTTTTTTATCTACTATATTACAATAATATAATCAAAGAATAAATGTAATAAATAATAAAGAAATATAGAAATGTGCACTCGTCACGAACACACAGTATAAACACACGTTACTTATTCCATATTGTTCCGTAGTCCATTTCAGCTAATGATTTAATGGGGTTTTTTTTTTTTTTTTTTTTGGCGTTGATTATTTTTATATGTATATATTATGTGGTCAAAACATCACAGTAGTTATGTACCTGAAATTTGTATGAACTAGTATGAACGGTTAAGTAGCGAACTCGCTAACGCCTGTATTTAATGTTCCGGGATACACCGGTTTAATAGGCGAATCTTGCCCAGTATCCGAGAAGGAATTTATGGTTACAACTGGTCAAGCATATAGTTTATAGAATCTTAAACTAAAATGTGTCCAACTGGAATTCCTATTGGAATAGCCCCCAGAAAATTACCAGTTTATAAGCGGTGAAATTTACTTTAGTTCGTTACTTATGGAAATATTCCCAATCCATCAATGGTGTCACGAGGTTTATGACCCTTTTTAAGACTATAACTGAATATTGTACGACGATTCCATAAAGAATCCTCTCTCCGTCATAAAAAAAAATATTTTCGCGTATACTATAATATTGTATTAGTATTGAATAATATTACCGGGGAGGTAAATATAACCTAGGGTATTTGTACCCGACGTACAGCAATTTTACCAGAGAGATAAATATAACCTAGAACTTTTGAACCCATAATTGTAAAAAAAATTTGACTGGGAGGTAAATTTATCTTCGTACATATTTACCGGGGTAAATATAACCCAGGTCAAAGGTATCCCCGGTTTACATATCGTAGGATATTTTGACACCTGTATAATTTACCTATTCTTACTAACCAGAACGAATTCTATTCTATCAAAAAGATATTTATCCAAAAATATTAAATTTTTTCTTTCAACCCAAAATAGTGTATAATATATACATATAAAAAAAAAAAAAATCAAATAAGCAAAACACACATCATTTTAATATCAATATAATAAAGTAGTACATACACTACACTCAGAATCTAAAATAATAATACGAGTATAAATGTATACGCAATATTGATTTTGCATTAAAAAAAAAAATATATATAAAATTTAAATAAAACGCAGAAATGTCATTGCATGTTATGAATATTGATGATTTTCATATTGAAATCATGTATATGTTTTTTTTTGTATAAAGTATTGAACTATTACTGGTTTTCTTTTTTAAATAAATTAATTGTTATTAGTTCAAACTCCGAACATATTTTTATGGATTTGGCAGTATTTTTTTATTTTATTATTTATATATTTTAATTCAATTACAACATTATTCCGAACAAATTAAAAGAACAATTTTTTTCCAAGACGTTTAAAATAACTGGGCAGAATAATTACGGCAAAAGTACGTGCTCGAAAATCGTTTTTATTCACACATTTCCTTTTCTGCCGTAAACATTATAATATATTTTACAATTGATTTTATCCAACAACGTACGTCGACTTCTAATTTAGGTATTACCATATTGGGCAGAGACCATTAAAATTCCAAAATTGGGTAAAAACACTCATTTATAGTTTTTATTTTTAAAGAATAATTACTTAAATATATATATATTATATATTATAAATATATAGATATGTATACTATTGTAAAAAAAACCACAGTATTTTTAATTATATGTGAAAAAACATTTTCAGCATTTTCATTAAAATTACAATGGCTAATTTGATTGCTTAATCCTAATAACCGGTAAAATGTACATATTATAGGCTTCGAAATATTTGAAGGATTATAATTTTTTTAATTAAATTTTAATCGAATTGGATGCAGTTGAAATTGTTTAGATATCGAAATTTCTAAAATTAAATATATTTAGAATTTTTCAGGAATAATCAGAAAATTACAAGTAGGTACTGCTGAAATAATTTTGGTTTTTTTCATGTTAAAAATTACTGCAAAATTGTATAAAGATATTTTAAAAATAGCTACTAATTATTACGTAAGTATGTTGTTTCCTAATTTACTTTTCCTTAAATTTTTTAAACTTTTACTATTTTTAAATGCCAGCAATTTAAATAGATATATTATTCTATCACGGCATATACCAAAATCGTCTACACTCTATGCATTTGGTAATTGTTAAATCAACTTTTATATTAGAAATAATTTAATCGTTATAAGAACACTGAAGGTAAATTCCCTATATTTGCAATTGGTTATTACTCTTAACATATAATATAGGCATAATTAATTATAATTACTATGGTAAAGTATACAAATGCATATAAATGTCTAATAGGAATATGTATATTAGGTACACAATGTTTTATATTTCTTATAATTTTTGTATGTTTTTTTTACGTATATATACTTTTAATAGTCTAGAATTAAAAATAATATTTTTAAATTTGGTGAATTGAATTAAAAGATAAATATTATCAAATTTATAAAATAAAAAAATAAAACAATGTAAAAAAACATATTTTTTTACTTACTTAATACTGTATATTTAATATAGTATTTTGTATACCATTTCGAAATCATTATAAACGCATATATTAGTTTTAATATGTGTAAATATATTGAAATGGTAGCGATAATATTTATTCATAAAATGTGTTTAAAATAATCACCCAATTTTGTAATATTAAATATCAATGTTCCATAAACAAAAATTATATATATATATATATATATGTTGTTTTTAACTATACATATTACCCTATCGTAATAGTAAGTGAAATAACTACAAAAAGTTTATTGTTAATCATAAAATCAATGTCTTTTTTGGTGTATCAGATTAAAAAAAATATTTATACCTATAATAGTTTTTGGACATTTTCTATGATATAAATAACGTTCGAGTTTAATATTTTAATAAATTAATTATTCTTTATATTACTTAAAAACAATTATTTTTACAAATACAATACATTTTGTTGTTGTATTATTATTTAATATACATTTATTTATGAACTATACCATTTACGTCTACATTTGTTCATTTATATTTAATACTGGACAAACACAAAAACATAAAGTATATGATTATAAATATAATGTACATATATATATTTTAAAAATATGAGGTTAGAATCTTACTTTACTTATTTATGGGTACTTATTTTATTAAAAATTTAGAATATATAGTTATTATAACAATAATACTACTTACTATAGAAAAAGGCTGTAAAATCATAATTTTTTTGGATATTGAAATTAACTTATATTTTAATTTAAAAAAATAATCTTTATTTCAACTTTTTATTTTTATTTAATTATATATAAATCAATAAAATATCAATAACTTGTTCTATAATATAATATATTTATACCAAAGATTGCGTTGACGTCAACTGCTAGTTTGCAGGTTTATAATACTTTAAACGAAGTATATGTATTTTAATCCCAATGATATAACTGTGCCTAATGTTCTTATTTAGTGTTAGGTTTGGTTGTTTACTGCAATTTATTATAGTTTGAATATTTTAACAATTATAACATGAATATTTGTATATACCTACGATCATTTAAATTAGAATAATTTTAAAGGTACTAAATCACGTTTTTACTTCATGAAAGTTGTAAAAATGTGTGTTTAATATTCGAAATAATAATATATATATATATGAATAATAATATCGTTTTTGATAAATTGGTAGTTACTGCAGTTGCAAGTACGAAAAAAAAAATTAGGCATCTTTAAATTATATACAAAATAAAAATGTCCATTTTGTCGCAGTCCTAGTACGGTCTCACGAAAATCGTTACTTCTCCTCCCTCCCAGTATAAAAAGTCAAGATAAATTTAAATTTAAACTAGTTAAGTTAATCAGTTAACGGAGAAAAATATTTACTATTTCAGAACATATTTAAAGTAGCTTAACATTTTAACAAATCAAAAAATTTATGAAAACAAAAAATAATTCCGATAAATATAAAAAGTATAAAAAAAAAACATAGCGTTATCTTAATTACAATAATTTGAGTCTATGATTTTGATATTTTTCATGCATAATTAAACGATAAAAAGTGCATCATTTGTATTAGGTAATTATTATTTACAATGGAGTGATCATTATTTCAATTTTTTGCGGGATTTCCCCTATTTCTAGGATTAAGTCCCGTTGTTCTTACAAAGTTTATATGAGGCGCTTTTTGTCCTAATTTTGGAAGTAGGATCCCGTTTTTATCTCGTTCTTTGGTTATCTACAATTTTTCTAAGCGATTTATCAAAATTTTTGGCAGGAAATTAACGAATGACCTTTTTTTTTACTAATTTGCTTATTTACAATTTTTATATCAATTTATGAAAATAGTAGTAGAAAATTATTACGATTCACTATTCTATCGTTCCGTTCTGTAATTTTCAAAATATAGTCAACCTAATTTATACGTCTTGAGTATAAAGATACAAAACGTGTAGGTACGTGATATATATATATATCAATCAAATCCGCTTAATGTTTTAAAATTTACTAAATTACAGTTGCTAAAGTTTTAAATATATCTGCGTTTAAGTCACAATGACACAAATCACCACGCAGTTTTGCACAATGTTAGAAATCCGATATTTTATTATACATATGGCATTTGTGGCATAGTGATGCTTTTTTATCACAACAAAATTAAAGTAAATAAATCCATATAGAATGATTTTTTTTGAAAATTTTTTCTGAAAATTGTATACTAAAACCACTGGATGGATACGCTGTATTATTATTAAACCTTATATTGAAGGGAAAATAAGTATATTATCACAATAATGGTTATAAGCAAAATTAACCATAAGGAAATACAAAAATGTTTATACCATAATATCATTTTCGAAAAATTTGTAGATTCGAGGTATTGTTACTAAGGTAGATTATTGTAAAACTCATATAATAACATTTTAAAAAATGCCCATTCTGTTAACTATGAACGTGCACGTTTCCGGCTTATATACCTATGTATTAAATTTGTTCTATAAAGATAGTAAACTAATTCCATAAAATATTTTTAAAACAATTTCATTTTTATTTTTAACTAGTTTATATAAATAATAAACTGTAATCACAAGCACATTTATATGAATACGAATCTATAACATGAATATACTATTAATTAAACTATAAATTTAATATTATTTTTTACCTATGTATAGAAAACTGAAATTAAAATTTGAAATTAATTTTTTTTAAAGTACCTGCAGATATTTGTAATTAAATCTATATAATTCCATAATTCCTTTTGTAAACGATTCTAAATGGGGTAATGATTAATACCATACTTGCGTGGCTATAACTATATTTATATTCAGTACAATATAGCGTTGAATAAAATAATTTTTAATAAAATGAATACTAGAATATGTGCAAAATATATTATTCAGAATTAATTATTGTTGAAATTTTAACAATGTATTACAATTATATTCTAAAATATTTTTATTAGATCATATACTACACCATAATAATAAATCAATAGTACTACAAAAGTACATTTGTTAATCAAACATAACCAATGTTTGTTGATGTATAGGTCAAATTATTTTTATTTTATATATCACATTACCATTTACTTAATTAATATTATTTAACAGGGAATTTACCATACCTAAAAAACTACATTCTAAATAGAGAAGAGTTCCAATTTTAATGTTGTAATGACTAATTGTGTATACACATTTAAGTTATTACGATATTTGATTTTCTATGTGTTTCGTGTTATAAAAAACAAAAACTATTTTTAACCGATTGTAATATTACAAAGTATTTTTTCACGGAAAAAAATACTACTCTAAAAAGTTATTTAATATAATATTAAATATTTTTGGAAAAGTTTTTATTTAATTATTATAATAGTTATACTGATAATAATTATTGAAAATGATAAATGATATCAATACCACTTGGAATGGTTTACCAAAATCCAGAAGATTAATTAAATATCATAATGAAATAAATTATCATATTTTTAATATTGTTACCGATTTATGTTACCGTTTTATTTCCCATTTATAGATATTATAATGTGAGTTAAATTTAAATTCAATTGTTTGTCATTTAAATTGTTAATTAATTGTTTTAAATCGTAGATTAAAAATGAAATATAAATATTTAATATACAAATACGTTATAAAAAACTTTTTTACACAAGTTGTTTGAGGTATTTAAGTTTTTAAATTAGACTTGCAGCACATCTGAAATACCCATTTAATATTATTATTGAATCCAATATGGTAGTTAAAACTTAGAATTTTAGACCAGTTAACGAGATCATTCAGCTTATTAATAGTTCAAATTTTCTTACAAATACAATTTATCTCCAATGCTCGCTTTATGGTGAGATGAATTCAGTGATTTAATGGTCTAATGATTTAGATTCATATTTTTAGTTATTTACTAATAAATATTTGTGTAGGTATATAATATATATGGTGTAATTATTTTTATCATGAGGTAGGCTATGTATTGGGAAGTATAAATAATATTTGTGAATTTTTTAAAAAAGTTATGTGTATACTTTTTCTAAATTTTTTCATGATTTAAAATATTTTATTTTATTTGTTGAAAAACTATATCGACTATCAATATTTAAATGGCAACCTTTATGACACCTATACATTATAAATTTTTCAAATTGAGATTGATAATTTACGTTAAACTCTTTTTTGGTTCACCAAAATGGGATAAATTATTTGTTTTTATTATAAAGTAGGGGTGGTTGAGGGAACTTAGTTACCGATTTTAAGCTCTGAAATTAATTAGGTTTTGTAACTAACAACATTCATAATACAAAATGCGTATATAACAAAATATATAAGACAACAATACAATAAAATTAAAACTAGAAAAAGCCTTCCGAAAAACAGAGTTAATGAATTATACAGACTGTATATAATGGCCATAATAATTCAGAATACTATATTATATTATGTGATACCTAAGTATTTTATAGAATATAATATAATATAATATACGAACATCGAATGCTGTAATAAAAATATATATTCGACTGATTATTCCAGGTAATAATTTAAGATAGTTCCTATGTTGTTAATCGTTCGCATAATCACTCTATACCAAATATTCCACACGTCACAAAAGTTGGATTTTGAAAATACAATTTCTGGATTCCGATTTTAACATTACATGCACGACACAACACACGTATAGTAGCTGTGATATTGCATTTACACTAGTGTTCATACGGTGTGCCGGTATACGGTTAGTATTAGAGGTTAGGTATGCGGGTAACTCAGTTAAGGTCATATTTTAATTTTATTTTCGGAGGGGTCCAAAATATATTTTATAATTTTAGTACATATTGAATTTATTGTCAGATTTATGAATTTTAAAAACAGCTTTGAATTTATCAACAAATTAACAAATTTTTTAAATCTAAAATGTTTATGTCCAATATTTTAATATTTTGTGGTCTAATATTTAATAACTTTCAATTTAATAAAACTATTTTAATGTATAAATATTGTAAAATTAAAAAGTCATCGTCTAGAGTTTTCCAACGTGCAGTTTTTAAAAACGTTTAAAAAAATTAATTTCAAGTTTTTATGGGAAAAACAGAGTAAATAATTATTCCAAAAAGTTCAAAAAACTAAAATGGCAATTTCGGAAAATAATGCCAGTAAGACGGTGTCCGTTTCTTTGAAATGCATTTCTGAAATCGTTTCACCGGACTATCTGTAGCATCTCCATGGGAATAAAAGCAATTTCTCGTTGGATTCTTTACTTCCACTGGAGAAGTATTGTTGGACGGGTAGTGCTGTACACTTGGCTTTAAAAATGGCTCAACCAGAAAAAATCCCATGCCAACAAATCAGGTGATCTCGGAGGAGGGGGGGGCAATGAATGTCGCCGAAACGTGAGACGCTGTGATTACCAACGGCTGCCCTAAGTGCGGACTGGCAGATATTTTCTTGTAAGGCCATCTTAAAAGAAAAGTGTACAGCATCCGCTCAACAACGCTTCTCCAGTCGAGGACGAGAATCCAAGAAGAAAATGTTTTAATTCCTGAGAAGATGTTACAGAGAGTCCTGCAAGACCTCCACGCACCATTCCAGGAATGCATAACACACGAACGGACACCGCATCGTACAGACAATTTTTTCCGAATTTGAGAGTTTAGTTTTTTGAATCTTTAATGGCATCCTATATTACTCACTCTATGTTTTCCACGATATAACTTGAAATCGATTTTTTTTTTTAACGTCTATAGGAGTTAATTAAAATTTTACCGTTGCCCTGGATCACCCTGTACAAGGAGGAAATATTTTGCAGATATGCTGACCGGTTGTGGGTTTCGCGCGGTGCACGCGTATATTGTGTATAGAACGGGAAAATCCGCAACGCGCGTGACGTCGCGGCAGTCACGGCAGTTACGTAACGGATTGCTATGTTGCATGGCCGGCGAAATGCATATTCTGCGTCGGCCAAGGTCGTGTTCGGCATTGCAACTGATGTGCACGGGCGAGATCGGCGCAAGTAGCGGAAAACGTGAATTACCGCCGCATCGTTTTAATGCCCGTCAGTGGGCTATCATAATTATTATGGTGTATTACTACTATAATAGTGTATTGGCACGCGCACGCCTCGTCCTCGGCGAACACGACCTGGTATACGTCCGTTACCGCGGTATATACGAACACCTATTTTTTACTTACGAACATATACCCAAGTCTTATCATTTAACGAGTTAAAAGTCATATAGCTGAGTTAATTTCAATAATAATTAAATAATTCAAATTACTTTCTTTTTAACGTTACCGTGTTAACTTCAAGTGACCTGTATACGAAACTGTCAAAAAGTTACAGTTGAATTTTGTTCGAAGAACAAGACAAATTTTCTGAATGAGGTTTTTATACTTTTCAGTATACGCATATTTGATATTTTACAAACTATTCTAATATTTATACGTACATGTTATTGTGTATACTTTATATAAATATCATTATATATTAGATCATTAGATCATATAGTGATAATGTGACTCGTGGTTCTCATTATCTTCGGCGCATTATTTTCATAATATTTAAATGCCATGTACCTAATATTGTTATTTTGATAGATATATAATCACGATAAACCAACCTGTTAAGACGGGTTACGAGGGCATTATGTATTGTAAATGATTGAAGTAAATGTTCATTTTAATCGTTCATGCGACACAGGCCAGTTTAGATTTCGCGTCGAAATTAAATTGCATTTTTTTTCATTGTTAATGAGAAAACTTTAACTTTTAACTTAGCTAGGTAAAAAATTGCTACTGCACGGTTAATCGATCTTTGAAAATGTAATTATCAAGAGATAAAACTAAATTCGAATCATTAAAACTATTCCAAATATAATTAAAAAAAACTTATTGTCATTCAATAAGTTTTCATGGTTGACTTTTATATGTCAACATCTAAACGGTTTTCGACGAATCAGTATTATGCCATTGATAGTTATAGCTAGGTACATACATATTTCGTTTAGCGTATGATAATTTTTTTTAAATTTGAGTATCCGTGATATATTGACAACAATTGTGTATTAATAATTTATCCGAGAATTGAGAAGCTTAAGAATGCGAATGAGAAACTAATTTTATGAGATGTCTCGAATTTAACGATAACTATAAAAAAAATAATTGTGTTTTTGTGAAAAAATAGGTGCTTAAAACTAAAACTCATTATAAATTATGCATTTGCTGTACCACGAATGCATCTGTTATAATACCATAATAAGTACATAAACAGTGATGCATATAGTTAAATACTGGATATTTATTGTTTTGTATTTCGTTATAGATAACATTGTATTTTACGTGATAATTTAATTTTCACTGTTCAAAGTAAAGTATAGTTTTGTAGTTTTGAATGCAAAGATTATTCCATTTAAAAAACTTTTCTTGACGAAATTCGCTATAATAAATTAACGAGTTAAGAAAAACTCACTCATTGAACGTATTATATTTTCGGGTTTTATACGTTATGAAAAGAAATATTATGTAAATCGACTGATAATAATCTATTATGGGACAACAATCAATTGTAAAAAATCAATAATTGGGCAACAATCGATATTTTTACTAAAAATACCTCTAAAACTATGGAAACGAATTGTGAGAACGGGCAGACAAATACAACGAGAATATACGATAATAACGGATCTTAAAATTTATTTAGTAACCTTGTATAAAAAAAATTATATTTTTAAACTCTTATAAAACCGAAAAATGTCTAGGATTTATGAATAAAAAAAACTCTCAATATTGATAATTGACCTAGAATAAAAGTGATTCAAATGTAAAATTAGTGAAATCGAGATATAGATAAAAGGTGTTAGTCAATAGCGTAATATATGTGAAATTATTTAAAAAAGCAATCAAAAACTTATAATATTGTGTGATAGAAGTGTCACTTGTTTTGTCCTAAGATAATCGTCTCAAATTAAAATGAAAAAGTCCAAACTGTTTGATAATACTATATTGTTATCATATTTTCACAGCATACATATAAAAAAATATTTCGTGTCTTTGTTTAATTTTGGTTTTTAAGTAATAACATTTAATTTTAAATATTACATTCATATTTCGACTATTTTCTGAAAAATGATTGTCGAGTGATGATGACAATTATTAAAGATAACTAGAATAAGAAGATGAAATTAAATAATGTATTTAATAGTCGATACTTGAATTTTACAATTTTAATACAAAAAAGTAAATATATAAAAAAAATCTTGTAGGAAAGGGGTGGAAGTAAAGAAAAAGTTGGTGAATTTTGAAGTAATGTTTAATTATCACTTTCGATAAAACGATTCTGACCTATGTACGAAGTAGTCTTGGTTACCAAATCATTACAATTTCTCAATATTTTCGGTAGTTTTTGTTTCCGCTTAAGATAATCGAAAGTTTACTTTTTTAAATACCTTCCAAATTTCTTTTCACAAAAATTGCAATTCCTTCTTATAAAAGAAAACAAATTAAATACATAAATTTCATAATAGTAACTGAACATTCATCAATTAAGTTTTATTATTTTAACCACGTAAAAATGGTGCTATAATAAATAATTATTGGTACCTTTTATGATTTACCATTTTAATTATTTAATTTTTAAATGTTGTCTATAGTTTTCCTTTATTCTTAAGAAAACAACTTGAAATTTTTAAAAATGACCTCTTTGCATTAGCAACTAGAATGAATTTTCGATCAAAAATTTCTTTATTCAAAAACTCATACCCTACTTTTCCTAAAAATATAAACATAATAAGTCGTTAGCTATTACACGTTTATTTGTTAATATCCAATTTCTAAAAATTTTTCTTCAAGATCAGGAGAATAATTTTCTTATGACCTTTATTTGCATGGAACTAAAAAGTTTTCCACAGTTATTTAGGAATATGTATCATAATTTATTTATATAAAAAATAAAATTAGTCTGTTCACCACTAAACTCTTTTATAACTAATTATTAGGTAGTTGCCATGAAATAACAGATAAATCCTTATAGTTGATTGAGTTTTCGGAAGGATTTTCGTCACTATCTGAAAAACAGAATACTATAATTACAATATTATATTTAGAATTATAGGACGTATTGATAGGTAACGTGTAAAACAAATTACGTAAGTATATACAATTTATTTATATTAGTAAAATTATAAAAACAGCGTATATAATTATCATTGATTATTATAATAGATTTGTGTAGGGATATTTACCATATTTTATAATAATTATTCATTTTCTTAATCGATCGAATTTACTGAATAACTGGACAGTAAATAAAACAAGAATATTAGACTAAACTAATTGGTCATAGTAAGAATAACTATTATAATTATTTACCCTGTAGTTTTTTTTTTGTTTTTGTAAATACTACTATAACAATAATATTTATGGCTCTGCTCCTATTTTTTTTTCTTGTTTAAGTGGAATTGGGTAATTCTTTGATGGTTTTTGGAATATTAAAAAAATTCATTATAAATTATATAACCCAGTTAACAACGAAATTATTTCAATAACAATAATTATATTGTAAAAATGTAAAATATTTGATAATATAGTTGTAAACATTTTTAAGACAATCAATCGAAATTTGAAATTGATTTTTCATTCATATTTATTTAAAATTCTAAGTGATGTCAAAAATGTATTGGTTTTAAGTTTTGTGCATATTGTTGTGTATTTTTATTTTTTAGTAATTTATTCGGGTAAAGTAGTCAATTTGGAATTTCGTAAGAAGATTTTTTTTTTTGTATAGCAAGTTGATTTTTCAGATTTTTGAAAAATATTAAAATAACAAATTAAGTTGTCATGCTTACAAGTATTTTTATTTTTCATAATATTATACATAGGTACGCTGAACTTCGCTTAGAATCGTCTTTCAATTGCAATAATTTCACTTTACTTTTAAATTTTAAATTAAAATTTATCTTATTTTAAAAAAATATGATAAAACTTATCATATTTTGTATCCGCACAACTTTTTTTATAAAACTATATTGTTTCTAACAACACAATACCATTACGTTTTTTAGTTTTTTTCTATTTTAAGTTTAGTATTATATTTAGTTTTAGACGTCTTTTTTAGTAGAACGTTTTTTTAATGAAAAATGATCCATATTTTATTTGAATAAATCGAGAAATTATACAATGATTTTTATTTTTATTATCATAATTTTTTTTAATAAGTTTTCTAGAAAAAACTTTTCGGATGGAAAGAATGGAATTGAAGTTTTTGAGTAAATCAATATTTTGACAATAAATTCGTTTTAGATGGTAATTTCCAGAGGGGATTTTTGATTTTCCTATTCGTTTTTTGAACCATAAGGTAAATCTATCTAAATAAATATTTTTTAAAAATAGAAAAAAAGAAATATGTGTTGTATTTACTATAATTTTATATTAACAAAACAATATTATATTAGGTGTCATATTTTACATTTTTTTGAATAAACGGTCATAGCTTTTTAATACAATATTTACACTACCTATGAAGTAGAATTATTTTCAAAAATAAATATATAATATACCAAATGTTGATATATGCGTATGATGTATATAGCATAAAATATATTGACGATATTTATAGTACACAATAAAAACTGGTGGGTATAAAATTATTTCTACATCTCTCCACTTTAATAGTCGTGCAGTTTAATATTTTATAAACCTTAAATGTTTATACAGAATAAACTATTCGATATTCGATATTTTCCGGACACGGGAACCCTAAAAATTCGATTTGAAAATAATAGTAAAAAAGTGCAATACATTTTTGAATAAAGATAAAATATTATTAGGTAAGTATACGAATATATTATGTATTATAAATAAATAAAAAAAAAAAAATTTAAAAACCGAATTTAAATTAAATCAAAATACAACTCTGAAGGTATCTGCATCACCCGTCTATATTAATAAATAACCTATTTTCTTGTTTACTGAACGATGACTAACCATGTATTTACCTACAATTACCATAATTAATTTAATGCCATATTATATAAATACTAAGAGTAATTCCATTGCATAGTTTATTTCTTCTTATCATACTACGTTTTCCACAAAACTATATTCTATATGATATAAATATAAAATTATATGAAAGTATGATAAATAAATAAATAAATAAATATGCGCAATCGAAATTGTACATATATACATCATTTTTACTAAAAAATCGCAATAAAAAATCAGTGTACAGATACATAGCATATTGTATTTTGGTGTCCCGTGATAATTTTAATTATTCAAAGGATTATATTATATCGCATTACCAGTATAATAGGGCCAAAAAACTAAACTTAATTTAGAACTATTTGTTGCAGTTCATTTTAATGGTAATTATTTCTTGTTTTATATTAATAATATTATCATTTTAATTATTATAATGATTATGCTTTTCTTAAGTATTTGAAACAATTAAATAGTCTTTTAGGTCTTTTAAAGAAAAGAAAATTATAATGTTTTTAATTTAATTTAATTTAATTTTGTTATAAATAATGTATTGATAATGCGATATGATTCCAAATAATAGTGTCTTAGTTCTGATATAATTTAGATGTTTTAATACTAATTTTAAAGTATGTTTGTATATATTTCTGAAAAAACTCATGTTTGACCATTAAAAATGTTTATATATTTATATATTTGCATGCATGGCACATTTATGAATCGATTTAATAATTTTTCTCATTTATTTGATGTTTATGTGGATTGTCAGGATAAAAACGCGTTTACGAGTTTAGTCGATATTTTCTATTCTCAAATCATTATCTGCAAATATATTATATTAAACTAAAATATAATAACATTTAGCCGTTTTGTATATCCTTTTAAATATGTGGTAGATATTATCGTTGTCCTCTTGCAGGATTAAAATAATATTTAAAAATCATCTGTGTTTATCAAAAAAATAAAATAAAATAAAAAATCAAGAAATAATAGAAGTCAGACGAAAGGCGTTTAATTTACATTTATCATTTATTCATTTTGATTTGATATTAAATTTTAACTGAGTATTTCATAACATATAACATAATATTTGTTGTTTTTAAATATTTAAGTAGCGTGAGTAGGAAGTAGGTAATTTTAATAATATTAAAATAGTTTAAGTAAATTTTTCTGATATTTTAGGTCAACGTGTAAGTGCGCATATTTATATAAACTATATAGGTTTCAGATATTTATGATATTGTGTCCAGAGAAATTATAAAAATTATAATATTATTATATTCCTATATTTCAGATCAATTATTTATCTCTTATAATAAGTCAAAACGATTTATTTTATCTATTATCTTCATTATCTATCTACGTACATATACCCACTTAAGATAGACTTTAGAAAAATATTTAAAAAAAAATATGATTTCGAGGAAGATAAAAAGTAACCACTCGTTTAAATAAAAAAAATAACCTGGCTCCTATTTTTAAAAGATAAATTTTAATATTGGATACTGATATTTTTATTCAAATATTTTTTAACATTTACTAAATTCAGAAAAATGGACTCGCTCTATTTATTTTCAACATATGGTGGTTTGTGTGGAATTTTCAGAGATTAGCGCGTAGATATTTTAAGATAAATAAACAAACAAGTGCATCTATACTCTTATAGAGAATATAAATAAACTAGTGTGCATAAAATGGTCTTGAGAATAATATAAAAATTCTGCCAAATAGATTATGTCACGACATATTGTATAGAGCTTTGTACTTAAAAACTCAAATAATAAATTAATAATACAAAGAGCGGGAAATTGAAAACAAAATCATATTTCAAGTTCAATAGTTGTAGTTAAAAAAAAAACACTTTCCTTTTATCATTATTCTATCGGTTTCAACGTTATCACATGCAGGTTACGCCCAAGCGGAAAAAGTATAATCGAAGGTTGAAAATTTAATAGTTGTAATATAGTGTATAGGTCTATAATTTATAGTTCATCATTCCGCACTGTATATTATGTTGTAATGTTCGATGATAAACGGAAACATTATGGTTTGTTACTTAATTTTATGTTTTTACTGATATGGTATTAATACACGTTTCGTTAGAGTATGTTTAACCCTTTCACTGCTAGTGACGCATACTAAGTGTCACGAACACGAACAATCGTATTTTCACATGCTACTGAGTACTAACGCGCATATGCGTCATTGTATGTTTTTATATAATTAAAATATACAGGAAGTATCAATAAATTGTATATTTCATTATAATTTCAATGATGTTAGAAAAATATAATCAAATTACATTCAAAGAAACGGGAATGATTATCATAAAAACGTGTGAAAGATCAGTGGTTTCAAAACAACCACCGGTATCAAACGTGTATCAATACGTTATGTGCACGTTCATTTTAGAACACTGTTGAACATGTTACCGATGTACCTATTTATATTTATAATTTATTCGAATATTTTCTATAAATTTGCGTTTGATAATTATCACAACTGTTGGAAATCTTGGCTGGGTTCTGAAATCCATAAATATCTTAGTTAATACTGATCAAAAACAGAAAATAGCCCGGATATAGATCTTAGAAGTTGGTGGTATATCGTTCCTTAGATCATCAAACAAAATAATTTTTTAAAAATATTAAAATATTTTTTTTAATTTGAAAGTAAAGACGAATAATTTTAATTGAAAGACGATTACGAAAAAAGTTTGGTATAATATTATTATACAAAAAAAAAAAAAAAAAATGGTAACCATGAAAAATACAATTGATACATTGTAATTTCATCTACATTTATATAATATTTCCATTATAAAAGGTATATTTCTAAACATAACCAGGGAGATCGATATTATTAATTTTCTAATAAATGATCATTATAATATGACCGTCTGTATTTACGATTTGTTGCTGAGGTAAACTGCAATATTAATATTTAAAATGTATATTATTTTTGTTACATGTATATCAGTATATGTGTTTATAAATAAACATAGTATAGTTATTATTTGTGCAATTACTGTTTATTGTTTAAGATATGTTTAAGAACCGGGAATTTAACATGTTCATAGAATAGGAGCTTTTTGAACATGTTTTTTACGCATATGAAAGTTATTCAAAAAATGGAAAATATTTATTCCTTAAAATACCAACCAACTAAACCAAATTTTCCAACAAAAAAGTAATTTATTCCAAAATTTCTGCTTGACTCCTTCTACCCGAAAATTTTTATATTTGTACCTATACAAACATGAAACTAAAAACCTGTAAGTAAGGGTGGAATCACTTCATTCGCCGGGTATCAAATAGGGTGGAAGAATTTCAATTATTAGACAGCATACTTTTGTTGGATATATTACATTTGAAAACAATGATACATTATTAAAATTAAAAAAACGATTATAAACAGAACTTTGTTGTATTAATATTAGCTATATTATATTTAGTATGATTAATATTGAAACGTAAGAACAAACTAGGAGTAAATATGTTTGAGCGTAACCTTATTAATTAAAATATCAATATAATTTATTTACAATAGTTTCGTTTTATTTATATATTCCGTATAATACTTTATTGTGTTTTTTTATATTGGATTGGATTTTATTTTTTTTTCAACAATGTCAAAACCTATAATTTCCAAAATTTGTGTAACCATTTTTGAAAATTGTATTCAATCAAAGTAATAGTTAAATACAAAAAGCCATCCCTTAAAATTCCAATACACTTAATACCAAAATAATAGGCGTAAATATGTTGGCAAAATGTTTTTTTAAAATTTATGACTACCGATTTTCAAGATTTTTTTAACATAGATAGACTGACGTAGACTTGACCTCTTATTAAATGTTTAGGTTTTAAAACCCAAATTTACCTCAAATTATAAATTCCAAAATAGTTCAGAAAACAAAATTGAAAATTTCATCTCCATCAATATAGTACTTACTACACTTCATATTACTGTATTTATTGTTTCATAATTGATTTGTTTTTCGTTTTGAAAGGTAAAATAAAATGAAAAAATGTTTAGAAACATTATGTTTATAAAAACATAAATAATTAAATCTTAATTACATTTTGATTTTTAAAATATCTAAACTTCGTGGTTGTCTTTTGCATTGTTTTTTAAACCCTACGAGTATAAAAATAACACAATTTGAAACATACTTTTTCTATAATCTGTTCAGAAGACTAGATCAAAAACAGCTTAAGCGAAGAATAGGTTAAGTTAATTTTGCAAATGTTTATTCGAGTATAAATATTTTTTACTATATTGTGGATGTTCGTTTGCATACATTTGTAAACGCAGCTATATAGCTCGATAAATACTTAATGAGGACTTTTATATAAACTATTCGGATAAGACAACAAAAGAAACTTATATATACTTCCTACAATCTTCGAAAAAATAGTGGTATTTTAATACTGGGTGGGGATGGTGGGTTGTCTAAGTAAGTTGTACACATATGTTCCAGTAGTTCCTTAGTGCTTCCTCTCCGAACTTTCGGGAAAAATTATTAAATATAAGCTCATTGGGTTTCTAAGTATTATATACTCGTAAGGTATACTGTGCATTTAATGAGAGGTGAACAATATCTCTTGTTAAAATACATCTTTAATAAATATTAAGCTTTTGACATTTTTCTATTAAATAATTTTCCACTATTGTATTATAAAATGTATTATTAATATTATTATAATTTAATAATATTAGTTACCGTATTTTTTATGATTTTGTTGAGCAGTGCTGTTTTTTATTTTATTTTTATCTAAACTATGCCAGTTTCTATACATATAGGGAATTTAAATAATTAAATAAGACATGTATTTTTATTTATTTTTTTTTTTTGAAAGTGTTTTCATGCTTTTTTTCACAATTTATCACATACTTCTACTCCAATTAATTTTAATTCAACAAAGCTAATATTTTAGGAGTAAGAAATAGAGAACTTTCCATTTTTCAATGTATATTCTATTTTTTTTTCTCAAATATTTTCGTAAAAAAAGGAATTAACAACTCTATTCAATTAAATGTCAACCCTCGTGAGGCAACTAGAAATGTTTAAGTAAAAAGATAATTTTACACGATATTCATTATATTTTTAAAACGTGATAACAAATCTGAGATGTAAGAATTAACAATAAAAATACGAGTACATTTAAAATAAGGACCACTCTAGTAATTTAATTTGTACATTTTTAGGTATAAAAATATAACTTTGAAAAATATATTATACTATTTTTCTTATCTGCTATTCTTTGAAATTAATTCATAAATGATAGTAATCACTTACTTAGTCTTAAATTCAATTTTCGAATAATAACCGTGTGGAGGTTATATACTTTGGCTGAACAAGTCAAATCTCTCAGAATTGTTATCTCTCAAGTGGGTATACACTTAAGTCCATAATTAAACATATTGTTTGTTTTGCCATGTAGTAGCTACCGTTATCGTTGTAGACTCGTTATAATATTATATTGGATAGTCGTAAATATTGTTGTGTGCGTTTTTTACTGGAGATAAAACATGCCATGCATAACCGTCGTTTATCGTCGTTTACAGTGGCGGATCGTGGGCTTTGTAAGTGGGAAGGCGATTAAAAATTATTCAATTTTGAAAAACATAGACTGCAATAATAATGATGTATAGGTACAAATTTAAAAGGTATTTCTTAAACCAAAATTATAATATAATAAAAATAATACGTTTTATAATCAAAATTTAAGCGTCTTCCAAGTGGTTTTATTTTAATTTTCTGTTAATATGATACTGCATTTTTATCTACTATGTTATAATAATATACAACAATAATAAAATAATAAATAAAACAAGTAATAAAGAAATATTGAAATGTGCACATCTCACAAACACACAGTAAATACACGTTAATTTATTTCGTATTGTTCCCCAGTCCACAAGCATGTCGGGCGACTATTTGTATCGCTCCAGCGGCCGCATTATTACCAAATTCCACTGCTATGTATTTGTGTTTTGATCCTATAGCCATGTCGGGCGATTGCCAATGTCATTCCAGCGCTTCGATAAACGTGCAAACTGCAAATGAGAATAATAGCATTGATTATATATAGGAACCGGATTTTTATGCACAAAAAATCCTCAAAATATGCTTCTAAAAATGCTGTAATATGCTATAAAATATGCATTTATTTTTAAATATGTACTTAAATATGCACTTAAAATTTTGTTTAAAATTATGTAAATGTATTATGTAAAATTATATAAAAATAAGTATAAATTAATACGGTATTAAAAAAAGTATAAAAAAGCTTTTTAAGTATTTTGTCATCTTCGTTGCCATTTAACATTCTTTATCTTCAATCTATAAAGTATTAGTCCACCTTAATAAAAAGTGAAAACAACAATTGAATTCATATTTTACCTTATTGCATTGGATGATCAGAAGTTCCTTAATGTGTTCAAACGTTAAATTCCTCCGATTATCTGTAAGTACATTTTTATACATTGAAAAACTTCGCTCGACCTCAGCAGTATTTATAGGAGCGTACTTCATACATGCAATATCACTTGCATTTAAATCTTCAGGTAGTTCATTGTTGCCGTCTATTTCTCCTTCCAAAATCTTAGAAATTGTCTTCATTATTTTATATCCAGGGTTTTTTTTTAGTACGGTTGTAAGTTTGGCATTTATAATACTACCAATTTTGTTTTTTGATTTTTTTAATGTGGTTTTTGCGTTTTTAATTTTGATCATAGCTTCTGATAACAAGTAATCATTTGATTCTAACATTTTTATCGTGCTCGGAATTATTTCAAAATTTGATTTAATGTAAATTAAATTAGATTTCAAATTAGGATCTTTTATCAAATCTTGCGATTTTTTAATTGAAATAGAGTCTTCACTGTTCAATTGAAGAATTATTTCTTTAATAATTTCCAAGTTGTCACAATAATAAAAAGCTGCGTTTAGCCATATACCCCAACGCGTTAATATAGGTTGTGGTGGAAGTGCGAGATTAGGGGCCATATTTCGGAAAAGTATCGTACGCGATGGAGCTTTTAAAAAAACTTTTTTGACGTTACAAATGAGTTCATCAACTTGAGGGAATTGATTTCTTATTTCTTCGGCAACCCTGTGTAATCCATGTGCTACACATGTAATATGAACGACTTTTGGGTAAAATGATTTAATAGATTTACCTGATTTAATCATATAGGGTGCGGCATCACTTAAAAATAACAATACCTTATCGTGACGAATACCAGTAGGCCATAAAATTGTTAGCGCCCGATCGAAAAGTTGAGCAATTGTGCAATGGTTTGCTTTTTCCAAAGCCTCGGAATGAAGTAAAAATATTTGACTTGGTCGTTCTATTTCTAATGTACCGACAATTACATTTGCTACATAACGTCCCTCACAATCGGTGGTTTCGTCGATTGAAATCCAGATATTATGATCCCCAATTGAACTTCTTATGTTGTTCATAGTTTCAGAGTAGCATTTTTTTACATAATTTTTTCGTAAGGTCGACTCATCTGGTATGTGTCGTTTAGTATATTTTTCTAGGAAAGCGCGAAGAGATGGATTTTGTAATTTAAATAAAGGAATATTTGCAGAAATAAAAGCTTGGCAAATATCTTCATTAAAGTTATCCACGTTCATATTAGAAATGAAAGTTTGTTTTGTATTTCTTAAATTTGATTCTTTAAGTTTTAAATTGTTCTTGTGTTTATCACGTGATAAATGTTGGTCTACCAAAAACTTTGTAGTCGCGTTAACTGGAATTTCACAAATATTGCAATACAAAATTGAACCATCGGTTTTAAAAATATCTTTATGATCGTTTACGTATGTCTGTAAACGACTCCTAATTGGTGTTTTTACTTTAGGCATTTTAAAGTTCCGAATTAAAATTATATCAAAAATCACTAGACGCACTCGGACACAATTTTAAACATAAAACGCACGACACGGACTGACACAGAATACTGACCGTCAAACACTTGAATTCTATTATATGAACAATTGTAGGTAATCTTATCTTTGGAAATAACGACCGGTCGCAATTTTATCGATATTATGTGGCTGTGAACGTGAAAATACGACGAAAAACGAATATATGTGCTATAAATAATAATATGCACTATAAAACTACAAATATGTATTGAATATGCATTTAATAGGTAAAAACGTTGAAATATGCAAAATATGCAAAATAAAAATAGTGTTATTTTAATAAGAATGATCTAAATCGGGGACAATGCTCATCAGATTTAAAAAAGCTTATTCCAATACATATATGCATTTGCATATAAATCCGGTCCCTAGTAATAACATACTATAACCATAATTATTAGTCAAAATAAACCATTAATTATACAATATATACAATTATAGAAAGATGAGAAATATTTATTTTGTTGAAACTAATGATGTTTTATGGAATATATTTATCAAATTTGATATTTGATGCAAAATATTAACTCATAATAGATAAAATATCTTTGATAAAAAGTATTAAATATTCTTAAAAATTGTTTTTGTTTTAAATGTATATACCTATACTATATAGTAATAGGTAGTTTTAAAATAATGTATTACATTATTTTTATAATATACATTAAACGTGTTTCTTGTTTTCACAATAAATTCGTTTTTGTCATAAAAATTAATTTTTATCATTTTTAGGATAATTATAAGGTATTTGTTAGGCAAGGACTTTTTTTTATATCATTAAGTACATCTTTGACGTAGTATTTATTTTTCTCTTTATAATAGGTTATTTAACATATACATTTAAAATACATGCTCTCTATATCTACTTATAAGTGAACATAATAATATTACGTACAATTTATTATTTACGGGCGCTCTTGGTCGATATTCGTTTACGTAGTGCAAATATTCTATTTAGGGTTAACTAAATCTGAGCGGAAACCGTTTGAGACGTCTTGTGCTTGGTGGCATTTATGCGAATCACGAGTTCAATATTATACGTGTAAGGCGCTACTGTTGTGACCCACTATAATCACGACCACATATGTAGTTATCGATAAAAACCTACTGAAACGTTACGGATACAGTTTGGAAATATATTTATTTTAAATTAAAAGTCAAAATTCAAGACTAGAAAATTCAAATATATATTGAAATACAATAATAGTATACCACATGTAATCAAACAGAAGATACAATGATGAAATTAAGAATAAACATTTACCTCCGAACAACTTTGATGTTTAATATATAGTTCATCAAATATAATATCATGGTTTTCAATACAAGTACATATTTGGAAATAACGATTATTAAAAATATTCAATCCATCGCCAGATTACCAATCTTGGATTCGGGGGGGGGGGGGGTATGATTTAAACTTTACGTTTAGCGCCACTTTCTTCATTAATTTAAATTTTAATAATAACACTCCGAGAATCTGATTCTTGTAATTTTATGTAAGTACTGGCATCATATAATAACTATTATTCTCAACGTGTTATTTATTTTAGAGCATAAGAATGTCGTAAATGTCTGGGAACTCGGATATTAAAAATGGCAATGATAAAACATTATCGTTGCGTAATTCATCATCTAAATAAAAGGAGAATAGTGGTTTCTATAGATATGAAAAAAAGAAAATAGGATATGAATTAGTGCAAAAAAAAACCGTTGAAATACGGAAATTGATTAGGGATAAAGCGAAAAGTAGTCAATCTTGCCAGGTAAATGATTGAAAATAAAGGAGATATTATAGTTTCATACCTACGCACTAGTAAAGGGGAAAACTGCTAAAATTATAAAAAAAGAAAAAGAAAAAAGAGAAGCAAAACAACAATTTGGTGTTATTTTGTACACTCCTCTAACTTTTCTCGCCTTGATCTAAAGTGATGTATTGGTCATTATTTCTATTTCAAATCGTCGATATTTTTATAAGGAACCATTTTAATTTTATTTAAACTAAACTAGACAAATTTAAAGTTATAAAAACATGACCAGTTCCATTGATTTAAAACTATTGTAATACATCATAATGAATACCAGTATAATTGCCTATAGTATATAATGTTAATTATTATTGATAAAAAATAATAATGACAAATATAAAAAAAGGTAATTAGTTAAAAAATATTATTAATCAACAAATTATGAGGACTCATGGAATTCTAGTAAATGACTAGGTTTAAAAACTTATTTGAAAAATGTATGTTCTTGTTGTAATAAACATTCAATGTATCTAAAGTATGATTTATAATAATTACATTATATAATATAATATTTTATATAAAGTATATACTTTTAAATCAATAATTAAAAAATAATACAAAATATAATATAAAAGATTATAAATTTCCTTCTTGGATTTTTTTACAAATATTTTTTATTAATTTGAAAACTAAATATACAATTTCTTACAAAATACAGACGAATATAGCAGCTACAATTAACAAATTGTACGGTTTAGTTTGGACACAAATTTGGCTCTAATGTGAAAATTGTTCTCCTCAAAATGTGTTTTAGTACAATTTTGATTCGATTTCTTAAATTAACCCACATATAAATAACTGTGATAGTTAAAAAAATTTTCAACAATGGCAGTATTCTAGTTTTTAGATTGTGTGCAATTATATATTGCTGAACTGATTTGATCAAATATTATTTTGGTCAAAAATTCAAAATTGTAAACTTTTCATTCAAAAACAAAAATAATATTCAATCATATAGCATTTCTATTACTTAATTTCTGACCAATATATGACCTCTGATCATACGATTCACATTCATTTTAACGTTCAACACTGGTTATCATTATAAGTTATAACCTATCAAAATAGGTGTTCTACAAAATTATGTAATTATAAAATACACATTTTACACATACTATCACAAAAAAAAATAAAAAAATTAAAACACATTTTATCAATTACATATTTCGAAATATTTCAAGATCCTTGGAACTTACATAATTTATAATTGTGCTGGTTTATTTTTAATTATAAGAAATAAATACAAACATTTTCGCGTAGTGTATTATAATATAATTAGCGATAGAAAGGGATAACGCCATGGACTGATTTTATTTTCTGCGTGTATTTATTATACAATTATTAGCTTTGTTTTTTTTTTTTTTTTGTAACGGGTTATTAAACATTTTAACGTTATAATGTATTATTATAGTATAATTTTATCATTAGCCACACATAAATTTTTCAAAGTCAAGTTGAAAATAATACACATATTTTAATTTCCAAAAGTATTTTAAACCATTTTCCTCAATCAACGGTAATGTCATCATCATCATAAACTTTGTTAGAAAAAAGACCATAATTACATTTTAATATATGAGCGAAGTGTACCTTTTTTTATTAAAATTTTTAAAAATAAACAAATCTTTATCGTCGATTTATATTAGTACAGACTTTAGGTTCTTAAAATGGTTCCGATTCCAAACATCGGGATTTAGTATTTCGGTTCCATATATTATATTGGCCTATCTATAATATAATGTTAAAAAAAAACCCATGGATTAAAAATAAAAACATGATACACAACATCCATTACAATTGTTGGCTGCAAATATTTTTGAAAAATTGTAGTTTGTAGGTACAGTTTATAGATCTATAACTCGTATTTGTTGTAGACACGTGCCAATATTCGAAATTCAAACTTACCGGTACCAAAAGTTGTGACTTGGCATTGTGTCCACGTTGTATACTTGTATCGTTTTCGCGCTCGTTTCGAAAACAATGCAGGGAGTTTCGATTATCGATTTATTGATTTGATTGAAAATACACGAATAATGACAATTGTTAAATAATAATTACAAACGGTGGAGTCGGGAAAACCTATATATTATAATATACCATTCGTATTCAAAAAGGTTTGCATACGTTATATATATATACACATTATACATACATAATACGGTAGCAATATATTATTATTATTCGGCCTGCAGCGGCAGCAACGATTAAGGGTGGAATGCGTTTAAGACTTTTGGACCAGGTCCAAAGACAATAAATGATAGACAATACCGTGATATCGTCCCGGTTCACCTTTGGCGTATATTCAAACCATATAACGGTGGCGTTGGGGAGTATAGATCGAAGTCTTGAAGGAATATTATAGGTTATTTTTCATACGTAAAACATCTCCACAGTTTTCTGCTTCCTATCTATCTATATATTATATATATAATATATATATAATATATATATAATATATATATATATATATATGAATTTTAAAATTTAAATTGGCTTACGAATCTAGGTCGGCGATATTTTTGTATAAATAAAGATTATCTGTCTCAAATTAAGTTTTATATAATGTATATTATACATATATATTTTCGTCCATGTAGTTTAAATTGTGCAAATTATTTAGCTCAATTAAGTGTTAATTAAAATTCAAGGCCATTTTGATCTAGGTCTCAAGATTTTGTTACAAACTGTATAAATTATTCATATAATTACGCCTTATTGGACTTAATTTTGTGAGTTAAAGGTATATTTACATAATTAGAATATATGATAAACGAGTGACAAAATATAAAAATATTAAATAGGTAAAAATAAATTAGATATTTGATAAGTAAATATTATAAATACTTTAGTTTTATTACTTATATATTTTTTCAATGCTGGGCATAAACGAGTTAGTAAGTTAATAGTTAAGTTAAAAGTTAAGTTAATTTTAACTATTAACTTACTTTTTATAATTGATTTTTAATACCTTAACTTATTAACTTAACTTATATTTTTATATATTAACTTTTAATTAACGCATTAAAACTCACTACAAAATCAATAAAAGTGACTCACGAGTTACTTTTAATTAAAACTCAGTTAAGTTACTTTAGAAATAATTGATACATTTTGATTTCGTATTGTGTCTATTGTCAAAATGGTTGAATAAAAATAAGGTTGCATATCGTTTCTAATAATTCTTATAAAATCTAAAATTCTGAAATATATAGGTATTACCTATCATCCTTGTATACCTGGCTATGTTTGTAAATAAATGTAATTATTCTAAATGTGAAATGGTAATATTTTAAATAATTTAATAACATAATTTCATAAATTTTTCCACCGGTAAGCTGTTAAAATATTTCAGTAGAACAAAAATAAAACTTAACTTAAAATGAAAGATCAGAAATTCAACATTTTGAAATGATCTAAACATGATTAATTTCTGCAAGTAGTTTAGCATTTGCCAAGTACTATATTTTAATACAAAAAAGTTTTAAAAAATGAATATATATATTATATATATTTATTTACAGTTTCAAATTATTGTTTTCCAAAAAAAAAAAAAAACATTTTGCTATAGATACCTATATTTATAAACAGTTGGAACCCAGTACTTCGATAATAATTAAATGAATCGCACCGAAATCAATGGTACTGAAAAATAATTGCGAAACATAATTAATATTAAATATCATTAGTTAGTAAATATATAATGTCCATTGCAGTTTATAAACGATTCAATTAATCATAAACAGAAAAAAGGAAAATTAAATAAAACACGGTAGGTTGTAGTTGTTACAGTCCCTAAAATAATGTAAATTTTGTACTACAATTTCAGTCCCTATCAATATATGGACATTGGGATGGAGTTTGTGACTAAAAAATGACAATACCTAACTTATTTATAACTTAACCATGCATTAAAACTAATGTAATAAAATGCCTTCAATTATAAGAATTAATGAACTAATAACGTACATGTTACAGTTTCATATAAATTCATATAAAATTAATTATATACTAACGCTTTAAAAAAATATATATTATATAATAATCTATTTATTAAAAAGTAAGTAAAATTAATGTATATATTATATAAGTAGGTATATATTATGAAAAAATAATATACGAAAAAGAAAATGTGAATATTTGAAAAAATATAATAAGTAACAAATAATTTCGACCGTAAGTCATCATCAAATTACAAAAGTTAATTTAAAATGTTCTTATCATTGAACAAATTAAGAATCGAATCTTTAAAATTTTTCAAAATTTTTTATAAATTTACACACATAATATTACTATTTAAATTATTAAGTACCTCTATTTAATAAAAATTAGTTATTATATTATTTTATTATGAGAAGAATATTAAAAGCATAAATTTAACTTTTAACTTGAATGTATACACTATACATATCTTGAAAATCGTAAATAATATAAAATATTAATAAATAAAATAAAAAATAAATAGGCTATTTATTAAAAAGTATAATATGTCCAAATAACTGTACATTATAATTAATAATATTAAATATTATACTGCAGAATGTAATCTGGCAAACCTAACCTAGCCTTTCAAAAATGCAAGACCAAGATTTGATTGTAAGACTTTTGCAAGACTTGCTATTAAATAAAATGAGAATTAATTAATTAAATATATTATTTATTACGTTATTTTGTTATTTTTTTGGTATAGGGAAACTATTTACAGTTAGACACGATTTCTCGTTGTTATCAACAATATCCTATTATATTGTTTTCAGAAAATATTTTGGAAAATATGGGTAAACAGATTTTCCATTATTTCTCGAATATTAAAAAAAAACAACTAACTACATAGAAACACAGATATCTATACTATTTTTTTTTCTGATCAATACCCTCGACATTATTCATTGTGAGTGTCATTTTATTTTTGAACAAATGATAAACTAACTCCTTGTAATAATACTGATAACACAGAATATAGCTGATAGGTGTTAGTACATATATTTTTATAATACCACCACAGATTTTGTCAGACTTATAATATAATATATTACCCACATATTTACATTAAATGCATACATACATATTTGATATTACATACTATATATAATATATATGATAACCATACTTACTTATTATCATAGGACAGTATTTTTGATCTATGTATTGCCGTCCTAAATAATTGTGCTAAGTGCATCTAAATATAATTATGAATATTTATCATCCTCCAATTATAAAAAATTATATTGACTTATTTAATTAAAACTCTTGGTAATAATTATAAAATCAATATCATCTAATAATTTATAGATTCGTTAAGTTACTTAGGTACTTACATTCATGATAATTTTTTTTTTTAATTTTCCACGCACACACATGAATAATAAGTGAGTATTTAAGATACTTATTCTTATATATAATTTAATTTTTCTCTGTAAATAAAGAATATATTTTATCGAATAATTTCTTTTTTTTTTAACTTTTCTCCGTTTATGAAAATAAAATACACTAATTTATGCCAATGTATTTACTATATATAACCTTTATACCTTAGGTATATTTTAAATTTAATAAAATCATATCAGAATTAAATTATTATATTTATTTTGTACTTTATAGTAGATGTTATATATTATAATAGTATATGGCATACTATTATATAGATAGGTAAAACATTTAAAAACCAAAACAAAAAGATACAAGTACTTTTTTGTACATTTAACCAAATAATATTTTTTTGTACTTTTTTTGTTTTATATTTATGATCATCATAACATATAATAGGTACCTATTATATTTGTGATTTCATTTATGCATCAATTTAAAATTACCGTTTGAAACAATATAATTTTATACTCCCTCGCATATTTATTACGTATTCATGTCATACATCATATTAATTATTAGGTATGTACTTAGTTATATATAATAAAATATATTGTTTCAGGTTTATTGTG
Organism: Pemphigus obesinymphae; assembly: GCA_025469235.1. Lineage (NCBI taxonomy): Eukaryota > Metazoa > Arthropoda > Insecta > Hemiptera > Aphididae > Pemphigus > Pemphigus obesinymphae. The sequence continues at coordinate 42,631 of JAIPRL010000835.1, forward strand.
ATAGGTAGGTAAGTAGTAATTGTTAATAATATTAATATGTTTTTCTTATACTTAAATCTTTTATTAACCTAGCCGACAATTAAATTATTTCTACTTCTTACTGACCGAAATTTTAAAGTTCTGTTGACCTATTGACAATAGTACTAAATCAAAATTTTACCATTTAATAACCGTTTAAAATTTGAAAAATTATTTTTACTTTGTATTTTATAATGTCATTACGTCGGTCAATATTGATCGTTAGAATATTACCATTTACAAACATTTTATTTTATTGTACATTGTAGAATATTAAAATTACATTTATAACCCGCCCAGTTCATCTGCGTCCTCGATATGGCGTCATACGTTTGACTAGATCGGGGGTTCAAAAATATTAATTGAACAATGTGCGACTTTTATATTATCATGAATATTATTGGATACCTAATCAGTATTTTGCCGGGAGTATAAGCTCAAAAACAAGTATGTAGGCATCATATCTATATTTTTGCGATTTTGATAACCACTATAAATTTAAAAATGTAATGCTCGTCAAGTTTGCAGATGAACTGGACGAGTTATATTTTATAATGTTCACTGTCCAATGTAAGATATCATTTGTCAATAATATTTCGCGTTACCATTATATTGAAACACACGCTTTATATACATTACAAAATGAAAATATAATCTCGTTATTCCAATTGTAAATACTAAAAACAATATCAAAATTATTTGTATTTTGGGCAACGTTACAATACTGATTTTATCGCTTTTATAAGCATTTATAAAATCTCAATGATTTTCAGATGAAACGATTTCGAGATAAAATTATTATTATTCAGGTCTAAATATTCATTATCGATGGCTAGTGTAGCAGTTGGATTTATTCCAAAATATAGAAATTCTTATAGGGCAAATATAATATAATGTTATGAAGTACATACTAACTAAATTAAATTAATTGGTTATTAATTTAGAAAGATTATCGTTAAATAGCCAATCGGAATAAGCATAAGACCGCGAGTAATCTATTTTACTATCAAACAAATATTTCAAATATATTATACACGAGTTATAACAGATAAATGTACATATATTATTGTGAAATGTAATTAAATAATACGGGCACATTTGAAAAAAATCATTTTGTTTCAATAAATTGATTAATGGTCATTATTGTGTGTCAAAATATTACTTTGTTATTGTTTAAATTTATTAGTTTTTGTTCTGTTTCTTCTTAATAATTTATTGGATCAACAATTTTATCATTTTCTTCTTAAAATACTATAGTTTAATGAATAAAATGATATAGGTTTTGTTTAGATAAAATGAAAATTTGAAATCATTTTCAATATATTTTGATGTCATAATAATAACATGTCAAAATATCATCTAAATTAATTGAAAATGTCGTTGAATTATCTATCACATATCTTAATGTGTTAAAATTATTTATTATTCTAGAAATAGTTATTCATCGTGACACATAAATTAATATTTCCGTAATGAAATCAGTATAAGGATGTCAAAAATCAGTTGAAATTAATAACAAAAAATGTAACGGAAATGATGAATGAAAAATGCAATAAAACACAACACTAAACGCTAAAAACTTGATAATATTTAAATTATCGTAAAGTCGAACACGAAAAATTTGATGACGTTTAATTTTTTATAACACTAAATAATTAAAAAATGTACAACGTTTATATTGTAATAACGTTAATCGATGAACATATTTCTCATCTAAGCCCTGTTTGTGTACATTGATAACAGAAATAATTTATAACGGAATATATGTACCTATATATTTTGACATATTGACATATTGCTGTTGAGTACCTACTACTGTTGAGTATTAAAAAAAGTAGTCTATTAACATATTTCGTATACATACTTTTATATTAGGAATTTGAAATCAATACGCTATATTGTGTTACCATAAATTATAAATGTTAATAATACGAGTATTATGTAACGTTAGATTTATTTTGAGTAATGTTTTCAAAATAGATTACACGAACAAAATATGATGAGGGCTGCACAGCGGATAAAATACGTTTATTATAATATATTAGTTGATATTGATTTGACGTCATAACAAGAGAATACATTTCGACACAACGAAAATAACTAAAATGTGATAATAGTATACGATTATATTCAATCGAAAATGTAATTATTATAAGGAAATGCGAATAAACTATCAATTTATTAGGAATAAAAATGAATATATATTATAAAAAATATCAACATATATACCTTATATATAATATATTAATGTATGTAATAAATTAGTGTATAAAAAAAAATATGTGCCGAGAGTATTTAAAATAAGACTTTAAAAAGTTAAAAAGCCAGGATGTTGATGAATTTTGCATTTTTTTTTTTTTTGAACGTAGGAAATATTTTCTAGCTAAAAATATGATTTAATAACACACGAATATAAATATCTACGTTTTATTTTGCAATTTTTAGCATTTTTGGCTTTTTTTAATATATTAAGGTAATTTCTTTGTAATTATATTTAATTTTTAAACTATTTTTCATTATTCCACAGAAAAATTTTAAGTATACTATTATTATTATTGTATGTTTTATGTAATAGGTATGTATATTTTTATTTTATTTTTTTCATTATTTTACGTAATATAAATTTTTCACTTACAGCTTAACATTTGTGCGGATTTAAAAATTTACATAACATAGTAAAAAGTTTGAGAAATACTGCAAATATGAAATATGTAATACGTCGTATAAATATAATATATTATATACCTAGCTAATGCAATATATAATATATTAATATGTATAATATGTAATTTAAACAATTTTATGGGTATTTTTTATATTTTTAAATTATAAATTATTATGTAATTTTTCGTGGCTTTTAGGAAATAAATGCATATTTTTTTATGTCATATTTAAGTAATAAACATTCGAGCCTTATTATATGTAACAACTAGTTTCGACTGTAAGTACATTATTAGGTTACAAATGAATGTCTATTACTTACGGTCGTAAATTTAGTTTTTTTTTTCGGGTGTGTGAACTTATTCATATTAGACCTTATTTAATGTTTCGCAGGTCCAATTTTTTTTTAAAAAAAGTGTATATATATATTTATATATAAATATATGTATGTAATAAATATAATAATTTCATTACATAATTATGTATTACACATAATACTTACGTTGGTATATAAGTTAATTATTACGGCGTATTGGAGCATTACCTAATGGAAGGCCAATTATTAGTACTTTTTTAAGTTGGTGGTGCCGTCGCACAGGCTTTTACCCCCAAATGACACCCACTATGATTGATACTAGTTGTTACTTTATTTCAATTATTTTATAGTCAATTTAATTTATTTTTCAATACTCTCGTCACATATAGTTAATATTTTTATTTTGTACATTATTTTTTATAATATATATTTATTTCCACTTTTATAAGAGTAGATATTGAATTTTTGAATTAATTGTTTTTTGAGTTTTAAATATAATTTATCAGGACCTTTATTTTCATGGTATGCAAATATTCCTTATTGCATCTTATGAATATTGTAGATATCTGAGTAAAATATTATAATATCATTTTTGTGGTATATATAGATTAATTATTTATACCATTTTTCTTTGCGAACATACTGTTTGGTGTTATGAGTACGGTTTAGGTTTATATTGCGAGTGTATTTATTTTAATAATATATAAAATATTTAGTGTTAGAAACTAATTAAATAAATGTATTCGGATAATGATCACATCATTTTATCGTATCTAAATAACTATAATTATATTATTATATGATGTTAAAACGATTATTTTATTGACAGCAAATTTAAAAATCAAAAATATTTTCATAAAAGAGAAAACTATCATATTTTTATTTTATTATACTTAGTTTTATTATTAATATGATATAGTATTTAACAAAGGTTTTTTCAGGTTTGTGAGATTTTGTATGTAATAAATTTCTAGATTTTTTTAAGGATTACACACGCAAACTTCAGCTTTTAAGGAATTTTTAATGAAGAAATTTGAATACATTTATAACATTTATTAGCCTATTAATTATTAACTAATACTGATTTGTATTACTATTGTAGTTACTACTGACTTATATTAACGCTTATTATTACCTACATTTATATAAAAACAGAAATAAGCAATAATTGTCTAATATGTAATGTTTAAATATAATGTACTCATATATTATAATTCTTAAATTTATGACCTATATTAAGTCTTATTATTTATAATTATTATTTATTTTATATGATTATTTATTGACTTAATTGGGACACATTAATTTTTTTTTTTTATTAATTGAAATACACTTTACGAATAAATATTTTTGGAATGTAAATGTGAATGAATTACATTTTAAAAAGGAACGTTCTAACACTGGATATTGTCATTGTGCTAAAATTTTATTTATTTTTTATATTGAAAAATATAATAAATTAAAATCGATATTTATTTAGTAAATAATATACAAATTCACATTGAGAATATCAGTATAAACCGCTTTAATGTTTTGTTCCAAAATAAATACATTATAGTATTATTATTATTTATATAATAATAACAATACATATGTTCTGATGAAATAAAAAAAAATACAAATGAAGGTGTATAAACTGTGTTTATGTATAAACTAGGTTTGTTAAAAAATAAGTTTTTGATATAAAAGCGTATCTTAAAATTATCCATGCAGAACAATTTAGTAATAAGCATTCTGTCATATTTTTAATTTAATTAGAAAAAATTTACCTACCTGGAAAGTGACCTCGTGTCTCACCGTAATAGTGTAAAATTTTTAATACCTGTAAATATTAAAATAAAGGTCAATTAATATAATATTACAGATTAAAAATAATTAAAGTGTATTGTGGTAAAAAAAAATATGTTTTGTACAAATTTAGTGATGAGAAAACTAGGACTAATATACATACAAAACATAAGTAAAATTATAAGAGCTGTGGGGTTTAGCCTCTCTAAAACAGTTATTTATGCCCTCTTCAAGGTTAGATTAGGTTGTCTTGTGATTGATTTTTGTTGTTATTTTATATCGAGTATAGAGGAGGCAAAGCCCTCCACCAGCTATTTGTACAAAATATTATTTTATTAGACAACATTAAGATTTTAGAGTTAGTTGTGTCATTGCTACAAGACTGTGAAAGCCATGGTATTGGTCAAATTGATTCAGACTTAGTATTGCTGTAAAAATTTTGGTAGTCTTGATTTTTACCAAATTTATAAATATGGATGGATACCAACTTAATTTCTACGCCTTCACTGACATTGAAAACAAAACTATTTTTATCGTGATCGTTTTCAAAAATTACAAATATTTAATTAATTGAAATAATGTATTCATATAAGAACTAATAGTTAGTTATAATTAGTACCTACTATTAGTAATCTAATTATAGTAGTATTGGCTTGTTCTTGCACTCAAGTATTGATATTAGTGATAGTATATAATCTTGATTATCGTTAAAAACCACATAATTTTCATAAATTATTTCAGCACACTTTTTTTTTTAGCTTTTTATAATTAAAAATTGAAATATAAACAAAATCTATACCAATTTGTATCTCAAATAAAATAATATAATTATGTTTTTAGGAGTACTTCTTTCAGTTGCACCTATAAACCGGGTTGGGTCACTGGTTCGCTTAGCTCACTCGGACAGATTAATTTGAACATATCCGATTTGATGTGAAACACTACATTGAGTAAGTAACAGGTTAAATTAAATAGAATTTAGATAGATATACGATAAATGTGTGGTTATGATAACCACCGATGATTGTCTCGGTTTCGGGTTTGGTAGGTAGTGATATTATAATCTTTGTCTTTTTGGTTTTGGTCTTTTTATACTGCAAGACCTGGACAAGATAGAAAAACTATGATAAATTTTGCTCATCACTGTACAAATTGCATCGTTTAGCTTGCTTTTCTTTCTTAAACAAGTGCTATTGATTTTTCAATTAAAAGTAAAAACAAAATTAATTAATTAAAACAGTAGTGGAAATATGTAATTCAAAAAAAAAAAAAAAAAAAATTAATGCATTCTAATAATACTGTTTTTTATATAAACTATATAAAATATATTCATATCACATTTACCACTAAGTTTAGGTACAACAATTTAATAATTATTGTTGTATATTATTCTCTGTATTATACCACTTATATTATATTATTTCCATCATCACGCACTACCAGTATAGTACGATACTATTACGAAACATGGAAATATAAACATATATATATATATATATATATATATATTTAGTCATTAATTAACGAATTTATAAATGTCAGTCGTGTACAAGTTAAATTATAATGTAGAAGTTTTTGCGATGTTTTCGGGGACCCGTCCTGTAGGTAATGGATTGTTTAAAAATTCCGCAATACAAGTGTATAGGTATCGATCGAACTTGGTAACCGGTGGCAATATGGCATCCCATTTCTTTCCATTAGAAAATTAATGAACGTGATTTGGAACCCGTGTCACTGATTAAAGACCTAGGTGCTCGGTATGTATGCAGTGATCTATATTTTTCTCTTTGTGCTCATTCGACATGGACTTGCAGGAACAACGATAGCCTTTTACTACATACAGTACACGTGATCCAAAGCTGTGAAAAGTCATCAGACAACGATAAAAAAAACTCAATATTCGAATACATAAATATAATTCTCTAAAATTTTAGTTGTCCTTCCCAGATCGCAATTGGAACATATTATTATGGGTGAAAATATTTTTTTAACTATATTTCCAATAACAAATTCTGGTATCGTGTTGAAAATATTTTAAAAACAAACATTGCAAATTTAATATTTTAGACATGTTTTGAAAAAATGTTCTATATAATAATTAAAATATCATGAACTGAATAGGTATATTGTAATATTATTTATTGAACAACATTGTGAATACATATATATTAAAATATTTCAGACATGTGTTTTATTTATGTTTTAGACAATACACAGTAGTTTGGGCTGGGTATTGAATAACAATCGAAACTAACTTCCTCACTTCCACTTCCTTGAATGTTGAGTCTCAAAATTTTCTTTCATAACGGGAGACTATGTCATTAAAGAAATATTCTGTATAGAGAATTTAGCTTTCTATGATTAGTAATCTGGGCTGGGCAATTGATAATTTTATTTGAGATTACATGGTCAAACCATATGGTTTGTACATGCAGTTCGTATTAACGTGTTTGAAAGATTAGGTAGAGAAGTCGCCAACAACATGTGTGTGTGATATTTTGGAGTAGCTTGTTTGATTTCAGATGACAAGATTGAAATTTCTTTCAAATTTCCATCACCCACCAATATAGGGAGTAAAAATTATATACTCAAGATTAGTTCTGTCTACATTTCCTCTTTTGCCCCCTTTTTTTTGTAATTCAATGTTGTGATTTCATGTTTTTGACAATAGGTATCTCTCAGTTAGATTTTTCGTTAATTTAAACAAATGTAGTGTAGTTAATATCTTTTTATAGATCTAGAAACTCTATTCTTAACCCATATCTACTATGTGGCGCATAGCTACAACGAGTTTCTCTTATTAAAATTCATGGAATTTTTATTTCTTTAACCGTCATATTGATCTTACTGTTAGAAATGCCTTTAAGATTTCATGCTTTTTAAAACATAATACTAAGTTATTCAGATCTGTTAATTGTATTCTGTAACAGGACTTAACCGCAGCTTATATGTATATGATAAACATATAAAACGGTCCTTTTCAGGACCAATAACGTATGATAATAAATAGCTAAAGAAAACATCCTTTCCAGCAGCAGACCAATAATCGCAGGAGTCCCTCAAGGCTATACCTCATATATACAAATAAAATACCTGCAGTATGCCTTGGTGCCCGTCTGGTCCTTTTTGCAGACGATATACTCTTTCATTTTTCTTTAATAAACCCCAGACGCTCAATCTATACTCTCTAAAAACAATTAGACATGGCCTCAGAATGGTTTACAATATGTCATCTATCTATAAACTCAAGTAAAACAATAACAAACTTATTCAAAGTCAAACCTCGAATCTCCCCAAACTAAAAATTCAAGACCACCAATTAAACTTGTCTTCTCAAAAAAAAAAAAACCTTGGTGTCATTCTAGACAATCGCTTCACCTTCAGTGCATACGCTAAAGCAGTGATTTCATAATGCACAAAAACAAGAGATATACTGTGTCCCATCCTAAATAGATACAATCCTGTAACAGTTTTCTCGCTAACTAATAGCTATATTTTTACAATTCTGAATTTTCTACTGAAAAATAAATACACATTTGACGATTGGATCAAGTTTTCTGGTCGAAAGTTTATGTCTATAAATATATTATTCGTAAATAAATTAATTAAATAAAATAAGAGTAATTATAATACCAAGAGATTATTATTATATATAGCATTAAAATATTTTACAGTTTTGACAAAAATATTTTTAGAAAAATGAAATGATTTACAAAATTGTTATTGATCATTGTTAAAAAATTTCGGAAAAAAAGTTCACATTTATGAAATGTTTTCCATAAATATTTTCGAAACCAAGGAAATAAAAATAACGATAAAAATCAAATAAGTGTAAAAAAAAAAAAAACATCTTAAATTTGGCTGCACTAATCACTTTTTTTATTATTATTTATTTATATTTATATTATATATATTATTTGTTCAAAATAATATTAAAATATTAACAACAAACACTTTTCGTACAAACATTAATATTGGTAACATAATACCATCTATTAAAAAATATTTTTAAAATGTCATATTCTGAATTCTGTATTTTAAGATATGTATATTTGAAATATTGTAATTTAAACATAATTATATATATATATATATATATATATATATATATATTTCTTAAAACATGACATTTTTAATAAAACCAACTTATACAAATACAGATATTTTTTCATATGTAAATTGATTTTAAACATAGAGTGATTTTGCTATTATTCTACATATTTAATATATACATTTTGCACCTATATTTATAATAAATAATATTCGAACTATTATACACAATTTTATAACTATTACTAAGTTTACTACAACAATTTCAAAATAATCGTTATTTTCAATATTTATCAACACAAAATGTATTATATGCGTCATATACCTATACATAAATAATATAAAAACGATTGGGTTATTTATAATATTTTATACATCAAAAAATAAATTTATTATACTGTAATGTTGCAAAATATTATAGGTGCATAATCCATTAATTTCCGTTTATTATCTTTTTTGATTTATTCAAAAGATAAAATGCTGTTTTAATTATTAAACTTACATATTATATATTTTATTATTATAAAATGTATATAAAAAGATTATTATGAAATTATAATTCCTAGGATAGAAGTATAGAAATAGCTAGGTACACAATATAATATTCTTTAATTAATATAATGTCAGAAACTTGTTTTTCACAAAAAACTTTTTGTATTTTATTTTTTTTTTCATTTTCTCTTAAAGATATAGCAAAAAATATTTATAAAAAATATAAAGTTATAATAGTTATATATAGTAAAACACTTTATATAATAAGGTATTTAGGTATATTAGCTACACAATAACTTTCATAAAGAATTTTACTATATTATATATATATTTTTCTTTTCATAGAAATAATAAATGAATAAATAATAACATATTTTTATCGTTTTAATTTTCCATATACTTAATTATAATAATAAGAATGAGGAAAAACGTACTTTTTTCTGTTGGTTAATATTACTATACATATTGTACAACACAGTCAATATTATATTATATTTTCTAAGTAGTTATTTTAAGCGTCAAGGAAAACTACAGAATTTAAAGAAAAATACTATGGTATCATTCTTCTCTCAGAATATTTTTATAGAAAGGAATGATTTATTATTGCTTTATAATGAAATAGATACATCACCAAAATCTATCATATGAAATAATTCCGCTTCCTAATGTAGATGAGCATTTTAAATGTAATTTTGAAGCATAATCCATTATCCTAAATCAGAAATTGAGAGAGCCGTTTTAAATTTAAAGAAATTAATTATTTTAAAATTTAAAGATTGATTATCAAACAGAAAACTTAAATTTTGGTAAACTATCTAAATCCTAAGATAAAAGCCAAAAATGACCCTAAAATTTTTCTTTTTCGGATATGTGTGATTTGTTAAACAGTTTCCAATAAGCCACAATAATAACTTATATGATTGAAAAACCACGGATTTTACCTATAATATCTAACAATCAAATAAATATTCGGTATATTTAAGTCAACGGCAGAAAAATTTATGTAGTACTTACAGTAACTGATGTTACTCATATTAAACACATTTTACAGGTATTCGAATTCTATAGCAATAATAATTGATGAAACAAAAACAAACACGCATTTTTTCACAATTTAAATGAGGTGCAAATAAATAACTATTAATTTTTTTCATTATAAAATCTATTAACTTATATATTTATCTAGGTTTCATATTTTATTTAATGCTTTTACCAGTTATAATATATGTTCTAATATTGTAATTTCAATAAAACTCTACTTTATATTTTTAACGAATTTATTTGACTATCCAAATTTTAAAATTTTCAATGATTAACAAATATTTTTCAATCTTTATAATATATGTATATACTGTAATATAGCCATGCAATACGCATGAATCTCACGGATAGCCGTATAATTCCGAATTGTAATTACACGGACAGTATAAATACGGAATTAAAGATTTAATTGTACGCATAGTAGAAATGTGGAATTAAAAATATGCAGACTGTATATTGACGGACAGTATTCTCCCAAAAAAAAAAAATACACGAAACGTATAGTAGTGGCGGCAGAATCCTGGAATTTTAAAATATTTAAACCGTATTGTGACGGACTGTAGAAATTTGGATTCATGTTATACGTGATACTATCTCCATCTAGTGGCATAATAATATATTTCATCCACGAAACGCTATAAGCCATAGAACATGAACTATGTCATGAGTAATAACGGTATGTGAAAAAATAGATCCCGGGTAATCTAGATCATAACCATACTGCTGGCAACAACATAGATCTACTCGTCTCGGGATCCAATTATTCTCTTATTTTGATCTAAAAGTCTCACTCACGTCTTATCACAGAATTTAGTCTTACCTAACCGTATTTAATTTAACCTGTTACCACAGATTATATAAATACAGACAGATCATTCACGATGTAATCAAAAACGATAACGTAATTTGGACACTGATAATTCTGATAACTCCACAGTAAGCAGTGTGACCACGATGTATATATATACCATAAATTTAAACTTTATTGCCATGAGGCAAACTAAAATCTCTGTCGTTTTATTATTATCTATTATAAATTATTTATACAATAATATTGCATATTAGCAAAATAATTTATATAGTTTTATGTAACTACACTGGTATCAGTGGAGCCTATCAGAAGACGGTATTCAACGATCTATTGTTTTCGAACCGAGTGATCTATCTGTATATATAATCTGTGCAGTTACTTATTCGACGTAGTGTTTCACAGCAAATCGGAGAACATTTTTTTATTGAAACGAAGCGGATATATTATATATTCGATACTCTTTCGAATGGAGTCGGCCACAGCGAGTGGAGCGAGTGTAGCCAATCTTCCCACGTATGTTTCTCAATGACACATTTTTTTTTTTTTTTTTTTGAAAAATGCTATTAACCTGGTAACAATTTTTATTAAAATGGTTATGGGGTCCTATACGATCAGAGATCTGTTTGTCAGCATACCTGATAACTGAAGGTATAATAATAATATTTAACCACCAAATTGCACTAGATTCGATTCCGAAAAAATATTGTCCGGGATTATACGGTTAGCAGTAATTTACTTTCCGGGGGAATACAGTCCGGTAATACACGGTTTAAAATTTTCCATACTTCTATAGTACGTATTAATACAGTCCGAATATTTATATTCCGGAATCCTATAGTCCGTGTAAATATTTTCCATAACTTTACATGCATCCCTTACAGAAGTCCGTATAATCCCGGACTGTTGTTCGTTGACTGTTGACATACATTTTGAACATCTTGTTTTACTGTTTCCGACAAAACAACAGTGAAAACCTTGAGATATCCGTATTAGAATGATGGAAAGATTTTTAACTCAACCCATTTCTACTCCGATTATGTTTTGCCATTCTTTATGTTGAAATTGGTAAGTGGCTCACGCACACAGTTATCATAGAAACATAAAGAAAGAGAGATTGAATGTAAGAGACAAAAAGGCCCATTGCCTCTAACGAATATGTGTGTGTGGTCATTAGGAAATGATAGCGTTTTGAACTCGCGTTTAACCGGAATTCGTTTTCGGCGACCCTAAGTCATTCTTTAGGAGCATAGTGAGAGTGCACACCCCAACAATAAATTCGTCAGTTTCGTTTTTCCGTGCGGGCCATTTTCGTTCTTTTTTTTTTGCCCCTCGTGTAAATAAAGTTTACGTAAAACAGACCGAAAAAAGAACCCATTCCCGAGAAAATATATAGGCAATAGCGCATATACTCGTATACAGTTGATAGATATTCGCCATAAGGTATTCATAAGATAAATACAAAAAATATGATCATTATACCTATTTATATATCTAATTAAGTGAGGTCAGTGAATTTATTTATTTACTGATATATTTAGTTTAACTTCAAATTTTATTGTCATTATCTGTAGGGAAAATCCTTATATCATAAATTACAACATATAATCAACGTTAATAATTATATCATTATCATTAAAATATCAGTAGTATTGTAATATTCATTTTATTTTCATTTTATACATATATATATAGGTATTTTTCGGTTCCAGTTTCAGATATATACAAATAATGTATTAAGGATTAGGTTCGTTATTCTGTTATTTTTTTTATTAAAATAAACTAAAATAAAAGTTCTGGTTAGATCAGGTTTTTAAATAAATATCTAAACTTTTACTAAATACTAACTAAGGGTTAAATTATAACATTAAACTGAACATAATATTAAAGGGATCATAGGAGATATTTTTAAAATATAAATATTGATGCAAGGTATCTTAGAAATTAGGTATTGTTCGATATTTACCACGAATAAAACTAAATTTTTTTTTAAATATAACATTAAAAATACGAATATGACAATACAAATATTATAATACTAATTTATAATTATATAAAACTATTATTAAATTATGTAACACATAGTCGAATCCAGTGGTATGTAAAGAAAATTAGACACCTAGTCGATATAGACTAAAAAGCTTATAAATTAAAAATTAATTACATTTTGTAAAATTATAGGTATATATCTTTTATTACCTTTTTAATTAGGTACTTCTTTATACACAATTTTTATTATTAAATACAATAATTGTATAATAAATGTTATAATTATAGAAAAATATTAATACATAGAAGGAGTACAATTTGGACAGTTCTGGAACCGGCACCCGGCACCCGACAGGCTTGCACTGTCACCCGTCACTCTGCTATATAGCTATCCTAATTTTACCGCCAACATATTTTGGGAGTAAACACATACGTTGAAGTAGAAATGTTTGAGAGCAATGAATCATCTATGGAAATATATTTACAAATATTCGATTTGAGAAAATATTGTAAAAGTTTCATACTATTTTCCTTGACAGAGAGAAATCCCACTTGAATTGTGTTAGTTAATTTTAAAATATTCTTAGTCTAATTTCAATTTATGTGATTGTGATATAAGGTAATGGAATGCATGTGTAATTGCTAATAGTATGTTAGTTGATATAATCGATTATGTATGTGATGGTATGTGTATATGTGCGTGTGTATATGTGTATACATGGTGAAAAAGTAAATATATATACATTATGTAGGATTAAATAATTGAGAGTGTATATTTTCTTCACATAAAACCATACATTTGATAATATTTTTGGTAAAATAAATAATTTTCTTACTTTATTAGCACTTAAAATAAAATAGATGTATATTATACTTTTATAACGATAATAGGATGATTAATCATTTTAATATTAAAAAATAAAACAAATTCTTATAAGGTGCCGTCTTCTAAGGTATTCTAGTTATATTTGATGATAACAAAAAAATGGTTTAATATAAATCTAAGTGTGTTATGTTTTATTCATTTATTTATTTATTAAATAACATTACAAGACTGAAAATAATTTCTGTTTGAATAGTTTTCTTTGTTGTTTTTGATAAAATTTGTTTAAGGAAAAGAGGGCGATGTCATACTTCGGACATATAGCTTAATATGGTTATTGTGATATATAAATATGTTTTGAAGAGGTATTCAAATTAAGTACATAAATAATAAATCATATTATTAAAAATAATCATTCGTAAAGGATAAATATATTTTAAATATCCCGCTGGTACTATCTTTCCGGGCTTCCGGCCACCAAATAGTTTGATCAGTTTTTACTGTGCCTACCAAAAATATTCATTATAGGACTTGGTCATTTTATCTGTATAACAATATAGTTCAAATAATACAGATAATAATGTTTTGCACTTGGCCCACTTTTTTCATAACAACGACGATATATATATATATATATATAATAGGTAAATTATATTTTTACCTGTACAAGACTTACAAATTCAACATGTCAACATGTTCACTGCTATAAAGTGGGCGCATATTATTTTCAACAAGTAGGTTTATATATAATAATATTATCGTAAATAAATAAATATGCCGTAACTATGTGGTTTATTAAATATACGAATAAACAATAAAAAAAAAAAAAAAAAAAAAAAACATTTCTGTAAATTTACTTATACCACAGAATAACGATGATAAAGGATAATATTATGATTTGATAACGCGTTGACGGATATACGATATTATGATTCAATTGTATGTACAGCCTCGGCTGTGTCGGAAATCGTCGTGTAACGATAGTGCACGACAACAACAACCAATTAGAGAGCAGCTACTAGCCGTCTTGGGGGCCTAACATCGCTCTGGTGTTCATTCTGCATACGCGTTTTGGTATATACTTAAACTGAATTTAGTTATTATAATTTAATTATAAGACATTACATCTTAATTCCCTCGGATTATATTAAATAATATTAAAATTAAATAAATTTATTAAATTAGGTATTTCGTCGCATATTGATATTTACTTGTGGATAATTGTTTTACTGTATATTATAAAATATATATGAATATTTTTCACTGATCACAGTATGGCCATTATTAAAATTTAAGTAATATAAATAACAGTTTGTACGTAAACGACCATAAAATATAAAATATATTATCGACCGGAATGTACCTACCTACAATGTTTGTTATTATTTTTGCAATTTTTTTTTCCTGGGAATTTTTCCACGAGAAAGATAAATATGGGTAATTGCGGAAGTGTTGCGCGTTAATGGTCCCCCGGATTTGGTACAAATGGCGAGTGAAGGAGGGTCAGAGCAAAAAAAAAAAAATAAAATAAAGGTTGAACAAAGATTTATTTTGTTTTTCGAATTATTTCATAAGCAGTGGGAAACTAGTTCCGATCCTTTTGTGGGGAACGGAGACCGCGTTGGACACGGACAAATGATAACTATAATATGTATACCTACAAGTGTTTTTCGCGGGACCCGACAACGCAACAATATGTGTAAGCAGAATATTCATCTAATCGGTGTATGATCAATGAAAATTTTACACCGTATAGTGAATAATAAATAATAATAGTGAATAAAGCCGAAATAATAACAACCTATATATTTTAATATTAAGGTGACATAATAATATACAAATTATGACTCCGTTAACGAATCGTTTTTTTTCTTTTTTGCGATTCCGAACGCGTCCGGTAACCCTGCACCGTATATCAATATTATACCAGGTATCTATTATGCCTATATATATATATATACATTACGTCAAAAATTAAGTCGTCTGTAACCGATATAAACCATATATATTACCCAAAAACATTAGTGGTTATAAATAAAACTAGAATAATAATGTTATTTTAAAAGGTGCATTGGGATCTACTTGCGGTGGAATTGCGTCGGATTATATGAGTTTCTTCTTTTTCATTTTACCGATCCATTTTATTTACACAGTTTTAACTTTATTTGCTATAAATACTCTCTCTGCAGGCTATATGAACATTGAAGACACATATGCGTGCAATCGAATTCAATTCTGTGGTGCTAGAAACGTATATAATATTATGCGTTCATGAATTTTATAAACCATTTCAAACAATTGTCAATTATGTAACTTGAAATTATGTATATATTAGTTAGTTAATTATCTATTCTTATATTTCCTTATTTTCATTTTGTTCTCTATCATTAACCTCGTAGAATACGGTATTTTCGTTTTTATTCTCGATCAAACTATTAATATCAGATTATACTGCATCCTTATTGTGAATAACAAATTAGAGTTATGACTTATAACTGACATATTTGTATTTTATAATTTACCATGATTTATTTATTTATTTTACATTTATTTTGTGATTACTATTTTTAGAGATATCAATTTATAGGACTACTCCTAGTTTTTATATAATTGTTAATAATTTGATAACCAACCGTGTATATCATACTTTTATTACATGCAATAAATGACAAAGGGGCTTGACCACTTTATGCTTAAATAATATTTTTGGAATTTTTTAGTTAGTACATATGCAAAATATGACTAAATAACTTGATCAGTTATTAATTGAAAAATTATTTCATGATTTGCATTTGATCAAAAACGACCGATTGTCAATATCTCCTGAAATACTCATCGTAGAACTAGGTCATTTTTTCTGTACGAGTATAACAACATGGTGCCAATAACCAATATAATAATGCCTTTTTAACTTAGCCACTTTATGCATGTAACCACTTTTTGCATGGCGACGAATTATGCGTTTTCCCGGGTTCACAAACCAATAGTATTTTGTGAAAAATATATAACTGAACGTCTGAAAAATTGATTACGCATATGCAATTTTTTTTCTTATTTGCTTGATATTTACATAATTACTTAACTCTTAAGTGTTGTGAGAATTTTTTTTTTAAACGTAGATAATATAAATTATCATAATATTACCTATATATTTAGAAAACAAATTAATAACTAGAATCCTCAATATCTCCTAAAATAATGACTAACAAATATGTTTAAATTTTATTTACTGATCATCAGTATTATGAAACACTGATTTGTTCAAATAAATCATATTTGATAAATGTAGGTATGAGTTATTTACGAATTCATATATTTTTAAAATAACATAGGCACTATTTTTACGTAAAACGTATTTCTTTAGGTTGTTTTTATAAACCAAGCTATATCACTCGTTCACTTCGCATACTCAGGCATTTTAATTCGAAAATATCCCCTGATTTTCCATGAAATATAACATAAAGTAAGTAACAGATTAAATTTAATACAGTTAACGTGTATTTCTTTAAAAACAGCATGAAATTCGGATATTTTTAGTTTTTTGCATGCAATTTATATGCACCATAGCGTAATATGCACATATATTATGATAGTATATCCGGGATTCTCAAAAGTAAAAGTAAATTAATTTAATATAAAAATGTGATGGAAAAAAAATGCGTTTTTTGTATGTTTGGTGTTGAAAAAAAACCCAGTGGAGAATGAATCTGCCCAGGAGAACATATTGTACGAGTATAAGATTAATTCAGCAGTAGGAGGGATAACTTCGTAATATCTGTTAATTAATTAGGTACTAATTATTTATTATTTTATTATATATTATATTATATAGTTTAAAATTGAATTTTCTTTATAGTATATAAGTAGAACAACTCATTTTTACTTCAATATGTTGGCATTGCAAATATATCATTATATCAATATTATATAGATATATTTATTATTGGTTTTCCCGAATAAAATTAACAATTTAAATCTATTCTTAATGATCTATAAGTTCGTATAATACCTATAGTTATAAATTTATATTTGTCTTGAACATTATTGATGTACATTTTTATAACTATAGTTTATATACGGAGGTTTAAATAGGATCCTCCATAAGTTTGGTATGCCATTTCCGTGGTTATATTTTTAAGTTTGGTCTCTGTACACCGTTTCACTTACTACACTATGTAATTAATTAAATTATTATTAACCCTTACTATTGATTTTATAATATACCTACTTATATTGTATAATATTATAAAATTAATTTCCATAATTTTGAAAGAAAGAATGGAGGAAATTGTGAATTTTCTTTTGTACTTTGAATCTTGGACAAAATTATTTGTTGGTTTACACTGTAGGATAACTGATTTTATAATAATAATCATATTTGCATACCTACTTTTTCTTATTTACTTTTAAATAGGTGATTATCAGTTTTATTGTATCCATAAATTTTACGACGGTTAGATTGTAATGTTTTATAATTTAATAGTTTTATAATTTAGGCATAAGGGTGTCTCACCCCCCCTCCCCTGGAAAGCAGTTGCGAAATGACGTCCAGTCGGTAAAAACACAAATTTGATGTATACTATAAATTTAGTCGGTAAAAAAAAAAAAAAATTAATGACATATTTTGCTTATTTACACGTTTTGAAGGAAGTATTTCGGAATTTAGTCGGTAAACTATAAATTGATCGATAATTAATCGGCAAAATTAGAAAAACATTGATGACCTTTTTATTTTTAATTACATTTCATGTAAAATATTCATGTGTCTCAATCATATGTTATAGGGAAACAATATGTAAGGATTGTTGGGAAAAAAATCAATGTTGAACAGATTCAGAAGAAGAAGCAAAAAAATGGTATTGAAATTGGTTTTCGTTACTGCACTGCAAATTGTAATATAATTGAATATATTTTATACATATCATTTTAATACATTTTAAAAATTTTTCTCCAAAAAAAATTTAAGTAAATTAAAGGTACATTTTAGAACAACAATTAGCTAGAGTCCTCGTCGGAATTTACTGACTAAATGACCGTTAGATCGTCCACTGGCAGTACAGCTATAATTAAATAACAAACAATTGATTAATAATATGCATAATAAATTTAGTATTTTATAGATATGTCAAGAAAATATGTGACGATCAGTGATTAAATATCAAATATTAGTAATTTCCTCCCTATTTTGTTTATTTCATTTTATGCCTCACAGTGCCCTATATAATTTTTTACTGTCTCAGTATAGGTACACAAGACTGGACCACAATGAGGCACTTTGTTATTTTGAAAAAAAATGTATTTCAAGCTGTTATTTAAATAAATGATTACATTTATTAAAGTGATTATAAATACTCCATAGTATTTTGAATCTATCTATAATTATATTTTAATTAAATATCATTAAAATGAAATTTTTATTTAAAAATTAATTGTATGTATCATTGTGACCACCTTTCTTCTAAACTGATATTTTTATAATTTGTTAATGAACTACTAAATTCTAATTATAATGAAAATATTAATTTTACATATTCATACCTAATTTATAAAAAAGTAAAATTTTAAAATTTATATATTAAACATATTATTTGGATTGTAGGTAGCCACTAAATTAAATTAATTTTATATTTTATTTAGGTACTTGTATTTTTATGAAATAACTAAATAAGGTTTGCGTTTACATTTTATTTTATTTTAATAAATTTATTATGTGTAACACATACAAGTACACTGTACACAACATCAATATACAAAATCCCTTTTTGGAGCCCTTTTTTTAGGCCTTCATATAAATTACAATTTAAATATATATAATTACATATTATGTTTACAGAGCACTGAAAGCATTTTTAAATTTTCTTGAAATTTCAGCGAGGGAGCGCTCCTTCAGCCCCCCTTGACTACGCCACTTATATTATATAATTAGTTATAAAATATGTGATACATACAATTTTTTTACTGTAATATATGTTTACGTTATACTATAACACAATAAAGGCCATTAACTGTGAATCAAAATTTTAATAAACAGACTTTAATGGAAACTAAAAGAATACCATAGGTTAGGAAAAAATATTTAATAGTATGTTAAATTAAGGACAGGAATTTGAGATTTTTATATCTGTATGAATCTAATAAATGTAGTTACTTAAATACAACAATAATTTTGTTATTATCGCTTAAAAGTTAAAAGTGATTTAATCACTTTTTATTCAAATCTTTAAATTGTTTTGAATTTCAGATTGGTTTTGGTTGATGAAAATTTAAAACATTGAATTTTGTCTATGGTTCCAGTTACTATTAGTATAATTCTAAAATAGGCATTTAAACTAATATAAAATAATTTAATTTTTAGTGAGTACCTACTATATTTTCGGTAGCATATCGATGAATTTTAAATTAGCCCGAACCCGGTTAAATCCTAAAAAGTTATACTTACTGAAGATATCAATGAACAAATATGTTAATATATATTATTATCTATTATATAATAAATAAAAACTGGATATAAAATGATGAAATTTAAATTAATTTTATTAGATTTGGGTATCCTTTCTTAAGTTTACCATGATAACTTGCTGAGTGAGCTATGGGGGAAGTTGGGATATATCAACAGATACAACGAATGCATAAGAATTCTATTATAAAATAATATGATACTATGAAAGTTATCATAAAATTATCCTCTGTTCTCAAATTTTTTATTTTATATAAAAATACCTCACCAAAAATATACTATTAGTGTCTAAAACTTGTCAAGTTTTTTTGACATTTTAGTTTAGTTTTATTTTTGTATTTGTCATTTCAATATTGAAAACACGATAATTTCCAAATATTAAAAATACGTTGTTGGTGACTTATTAACTTTTAAATTATTCCATTGGTGAAGTCATCATCATTGGTTCATAAGTGTTGTGATGCGAAAGACTCAGGTCTCGTCCCTTGTTATGATTTATTCAATTAATATGTCCTATTGTATGGCTCTTTTTCAAAACGTTTGAGATATACAAGAACAAAATTGACCTGTTCAATATTTTGGATGTCTGTACTTTATTGGAAGGTGATGAGCACAAAGTTTGTAATTTCTAACTGAAGTCTGAAATTTGAAGATACGATTCTATGAAAGATGCTGCTATAAAGACAAATTTCAACTATACTAAGTCCAACTATTTACAAAACTTTAAATACAATTTTTACATTTATCTCAATATACTATGAATTAAAACTTAAAAAATTTAAAGTTTTGAAAGGTAGAAAAAAGTTTAAAAATATTCTTTCTTGTGTCACCCCACTGAGTATGTGTATGCATTTTTAATATTAATTTTAGAAACACTGTGTATATAATATATATATTATATTAACTCTCAAGGAATCAAAAAATTTCTTCAGAAAAAAAAGAAAAATTTGAGTATAAAAATAGATGTGATAATATTTATTTTAGTGCAAATTATTGAACATTCATCATATTCTGTTGTATTAGCTAGATTCAAATATAATATTATTATAGATTTAATCGCGTTATTCTAGTCTAATAACATATTTTTTCTTCGTTATCACGCATTACTTCAAAATCTGTACTTTTAGGTACTTCAATTCACTATATATGATAAAGTATGTAATTTCATCTCTTTATTCAATAGCAGTGGTTCCCAAAGTCTGTCCCATATTCCAAATTATTTTTTTTTAAATTATCAAATTATTCATTTTAAATGATTTATATTTCTAGATTCTATTTAATTCTTACTCAACACGTTTTTTTATTATTTGATATTAAAAATACCGACTGATTGCTAAATAGAAAAATTAAATTTTTCTGAAAAGGGGGGTGGGAGCTAATACCACCCAATAACGCCAGCCCTGATAGAATGTTGTATTTTGGACGTTGCATAAACACTTCTATATTTATGGGGGACGTGATAACAAACAAAAAAGTTTTTAAACTACTTCTCCACAATGTAAAACCAATAGGTTCTTTATTTTGTTCAGAATTGATTACTTCCCATCTCGAAAAATAATTCCAATATAAATATAAGCGATTCCATATTTGTTTTATTATTCGAGATATACGCGATATATAATATTTTCCAGAGTCCGAAATATCCGCCTGAGTGGTTAAAATATTGTTACAGTATATAAAAAAAGGTAAAGAAATAACAATAAAGAATAAAAACCACGAAAATCTGATCACTATTATATATTAATAACCGTTAAAAAAACCATCTACGAATTAAACTTCGTTGAAAATGTTTCGAGTGTAAACATTTTCGAAATGAACGGAACACCGTTCACAGAATAACGAGAAATATTTTCCTGGGAAGATATTAATGAATGTTTACAATTTATTAACTTTGAAAGACCAAATTCAATTGCACATATATAGCGTTATGATATTTATTTAGGATTATTGGACGCCCCTTAACTGTAAACGTTAAATTATTAAATGGCTATATTAAGTATATCTTACAACGGTTTATACGTAGAATATAAATTATATATATGAATATAATAAATCTAGGAAGAAATATCTGTGGAAAAAATATCCGCTAGAAAATAAGGTAGGAAAACATATCCGGTCATTATAATTTTTCATATACAAAGTGTAACTGGACTATTTAACAGATGCAATAACTTTTTTTGTATTGAATATTTTTAAATTATTTTTTTTTTTTATTGAAATTATTATTACATATATAAATTAAATGATACAAATATGACGAACGAACGAAATGAACAAAGTATAACACAGATATACTATATATCGTAAATAGTATTAATATACACGATATATCGCGTAATCTGTGTAGTATTGGTAAATTATAAGGTATTTCTATTTATACTTACAATTTAAGTGCATTTTTGACATTATTACTAGTAACACTGTTTAATGGTTTTTTGCTTTCAATTTTAATTATTAATTTTCGAGTTATTTGCTAAAATTAAGATAAGATAATATATCATATTTATCTATTTATATACGGAAAAAAAAAATTTAGCGCATATATTTTCCTACATTGCGGATATTTTTACCTACCATTTTTTCGAGCGGATATTTTTTCAGCGTACCCAAGAGAATAATTGTATAATAATAATAATAATAATAATAGAAAATAATATTTTTGATAATTCCCATCGTATTGTACATACATTATAGGACTTATTCTACGGATTCTAGAAGTGAAGAGTATTCGTGAGATTTGGGTGGGTTACAATAGTATTGGTAGGTACATTAGTGCCATAATACATACATGACAGTTAAATCAAAGAAAAATCAGAGAAAATGTGTATTGGAAGACACATTTTTTGAATAGATATTAACAATGACGCTTACTATTGTCGAGATCATAGTTTTAAAAATATATTTTTAATGTATACGCGTATAGATATTTTTTGAAATTATTTATATGAGTTTTTTTTAAACGATATTTTTCTTTCTTTCTTCTGCAGTTATGATAGAGCAGAAGCCATAGCAGACCAATATTCATATTAGTTATAGTACTATAAAGATTTACCTATATATTATATATATATATATGATACATATAATCTTATTTTTTTTTATCATTTTTGTATTTTGCATAAATATGAAGTCAATACATAATATATTAAAGTTATTATATGGACTGGAAACGATATGTCAGTCGGGTTTTAGTAAGTTTTGAAACGGGGTTTCCGAAGTGGGGAGATTTTTCGGGCTGGAGCGTTCCTAGTATATTCTTTCAGTACTAAACTAACCAAATCTTTCACGGACAAATAGTTTTCGGTAAATACTTGAATCGTTCACGGACCACTCATTTAAGCAGATTGTAGATAGCACTCGGCCTATAAAATCCCCTCACCACGAAAACTCCGATTAAAACGTGACCGCAAATATTGGTCTCGTAATGACACCCGTTGCCAGTTATAATTATAATTAATCAGCAGAATAATATATTTGTTAATAAAATCATTAAAAATGCGTAGCTAATCATTTTTTATAAGTAGATCTAAACCGTTATATGAATTTAAAATCACATTATATACAGTGAATGTTAGTTAAATATTAAAATGATTATATTTAATTGGTATATATGATTATGGATTGATGTATTCTTTAAAAAATAAATTAATGAATTAATTTTTGTTAGTTAAAATAAAGAATTATAATGAATCCATATAAATAATATATATTGCAAAACGTCCTGAATTTATATATCAGTAAAATTCGTAGTATTGTACACAGTACAATTTTCAGTATTTTGAATTAAAATTATTATTATAAGCTCAAATATATCATAATAAAATTGTACATTTAATTGTAATATATAAATTTAATATTGATATACTGATGATTTATAATGAATATGATATTGAAAATAGGTATTATAAATTTGACGAAAAACCGATATCATCAGTAGTTAATACATTTTTAAATAACACTTTGTGGGCAAAAAAAAATTAATAATAATCCGAAATAAAACACATTTATATTAATATAATCTTCTAAATCAAAATAAACAAGGTAGGTAGATACGTGTCAGAACTTACGATGGGTGGAGAATGCTGCACAAATGATAAAATGTTTTTCAATATCTATAAAATGCATTCAATTGTCTGAATATAATATATATTAGTATTATTTCTCACGGAAACCACTGAGAATTTTTATGGGTCTTAATTTATCGGACAAAGACGTTTATTTTTCAATTTCGTAAACACGTTGCCTACTTTTGCCTATACGTGGCATTAAAAAGAAAATCGAATTCTATGAATTTTAAATGAACTTTTATCGATCCTAAAAATATATGGTTCTTTGAAAAAGAAAAATCAATTTAATTAATCGAATTTTAGGAATGTTAAAACTTATAATATATAGTTCAACTGTTAAGATCATATATTATATATATTTGTTTAATAATATTGATTACCTATTTAATAATCAAATTATAATTGTAAAAATCAAAAAGTGTTTTTTGATTTAAAGTTGTAAGAAAAATTAAATATGTGTTCCAGTTCCAAAAATTTCCGAAAGTTCTGGTTGCAATACTAGCATTTTAGGATTTGAATGAAATAAGAAATGTATTGTTTTTATCATGTTTATTTTTTATATCTGTACCCAAATTTCTAATAGATATACAGAAAATTGTATCTAAGTGTATCTAGTAGAGAGGATTTTTTTCATTTTCCCAAAAGTTTTTAACACATAAGACAATAGTGCCTAAAAATATGTAAGAACACGTTCTTGTCAAAATCAGTTATATTTCCTTATTTTTTCTGAAAAATAAAGATTTCAAAGACTTACAACTGTTTAAATGAAATGTTAAAGTATACAGCTATAAAGATATTATTTAAAAAAATGTATACCAGTTTTGAGCTTTCTATAGTATTTACAGTTTTTGAGATAAAGTTTAAAAATGATAATTTTAGGTTGTATGTACTTCTACCGACTATTATTTTGTATTCTATATAAATCATATTTCATAAATATTATTGTAATTATAAGTATATAATACAATTGTTATTAATATTATTATTATTTTTTGAATACCCTTAGAATATAGTTTGAGTATATTTATAATATTTAACACCCACACAAATAGAACATTTTATAGCAACTTTCTACGCTGATAAAACGTTCACGTCTTTTTTAATAGTTCTAAATATAATAGAGCAAATTTATAGTTAGTCAATCATATTTTTTCGTTATCCATTGAGAAATACTATAAAACCAACAGGAAAGTTGTTTATTGGTATGAAATTACGCTACTGTGGAATTATTGTTGTACAAATCGTAATTTGATTCGTTTGTAGTGGAATATTTGTAGTTACGGAATTGGATATGAGTACTTTTTAATCCATTGGAAAAGGGAAATTATCAATTAGGGATCACTCTTAGTATATAAACAGTAAAATCATGTATATTCCAGTTTTAACTTGTAATACATATTAATATAAATGTATAAGTATTAATGATATAAAATTTACTTAGTGGGTTTACATTACTTACTTCATGTATATCGTATTCGAATAGTTAACATATTAACTATAATATAATGTTCAATTGGTTCAGTAATAATAGTTAAGTAACATAAAAACAAAATACATAAATATTTACAATGGTTCGGTATGAATGAGATATTAACATATTAATTGCCCGGAAAGTACCAATTATAAATTCATGTTCATCCCTACCCAGTAAAAGTGTTGAAATTATTAAATATTATAAAATATAATATATAATATTCATTATATTATAATAGTTATCATACATAGTAATTTTATAAAATTCAAAATATATTTTTCAGTAATATCTACATAGTAATGAGTTTAAAATACATGACGTTACAAGTATGGCAGCTCAATGATCTGTCTCCACCGAAACCAATAACTAAAACACCATGATTATACGCATACTGCATATCTGAAAATTGTATATATGATATCTTAATCCATGAAAACTTTGACATGCACAACTTAACCTACAAACTTGGTTACATTGTATATTACAAAATGTATCGTACATATGATCCTCTAAATTTCGATCCAATTAAAACTGGATCAAATGAAGAGTCGACGGTCGAAACATTTCAATACATACATTAAAAGTTGAATATGTTATCATACTATTCCTGTGACTAAGAAACACATAGACGATTTATGTATATATAAAATATATATATATATATATTTATGTATACTTTTCAAATATTCAAAGGAAACCAAAAAATAATATCCTTATATTACATATATAAATACATTTTTTTAATGTTCAATAATGTCTCAAAATGTTAAGTATAACAACAAGATCGGCTAAAAATTAAACAGGAGATGCAATTATATATTGTCTGGGTAAATATTGAGGCACTTGCTGATCTCCAGTTTATTATCACTTGTAAAATTTGAAACTTTTTTGGACTCAAATCCATTCATCGAAAAATTATTTATTAAACTTGGATTAATTTCTACTAATATAGTTTTCCTAACACTGAACATGATACAGTGGGTTTTTGTCTTTAATATCCAAAAAAATATAAATATTTTGAATTTATGTCGCAGAGTTAAAAATACAGGATACAAATTTTGAAAATTGATCTTAATTTTCGTTACGAATACGTATTTATTTTCTTGTATATAGACCTTCAAAACCTATTCCATCTGAAATTATAAAAACAATGAACAAATTAGGTGTGAAGAGTATGCAAATAACTACAATATTGTATACATATATATAT
This sequence comes from Pemphigus obesinymphae, assembly GCA_025469235.1. Lineage (NCBI taxonomy): Eukaryota > Metazoa > Arthropoda > Insecta > Hemiptera > Aphididae > Pemphigus > Pemphigus obesinymphae. Next base: position 69,825 of record JAIPRL010000835.1, read on the forward strand.
ATGTATTATATATATATGTATATATTATGTAAAATTCTTTAATATATTATTATAGCAGTGATTATACACAAACGGTTCGGAAGAGATATAGGTAGTTGGAAAATGTTAAACTACTAATATATGTACTTATACGAAAATGGGAATTGGAAAAAATCCAATAACGTACGCCATACTATAAATATTCAAGAAATAAAATTATATATAGTATATCCTAAATACATTTTGAGGAAAAAAAATTGTGATTTTGTATATATATTAACATATATATGGCTATATCTGTAAGCAATATTCTAATAATAATGGATACTGTATATGGTGGTATAATGTAAGTGTAAATTATTTACATAGCTAAATACTTAACATTTTTGATGCTGAGCGAAGCATCAAGATATGCTGTTTTTTTTTTGTACGACTGCATAAATTTCTCGACTACAATGATTATAGCGGAAATTTAGGAATGAAAATCTTTTTTGATAGAAATTAGGTTCTAGTTGAAACTTTGATGACAATATTTTCGATTTTCCCAGTACTTTTCTAAAACGTAAAGAAAAAGTCCCTTTTATAACAGAAGAATTTGATAAATTGTCACAATTTAAAAAGAAAAGATGCAGAGGTAATAATCATTGTGATAGATAGAACAATGTAGAATTGTAATGTTGTGTTATAATAACATAACCATGTAATTCAATTGAATTATTGGATTGTGCGTTATTATTCAGGAAAACCTAATTTACCTTAATAAATTACGAACTTCCTTCTATTATATATGGGTAAGATGGTTCTCGGGTATAATTAATTCGAACAAATCGACAGGAATATATTTAATTATTTATCAGAAAATTAATATTTATATTGTGTCCACGAATTAAATTATAATATTCCACTTAAAGCATGACGTTCGTAATATATATAGGTATGTATTTCACAACATTATTTTATTTTCATTTATTCAAAATCAATGACCAGACATAACTAAAAAAAATAATATATGGAATAGCCCAATGATTGCAAGAGATGGGTGACCAAAAATAATAAATTATTTTAAGCGGCCATCTCGAAAATGGGTATAATCAAATATGATTTGTTTAGATACATTTTGAGAAATAGGATGTAGGTATTAAATAACTAAATTTGTACGGCCTTTTTCTGAGGTGGGGCTATAAATAATAAATTATTTAATCGACAACAAGGATTATAATTATATGAGATTTATATGTGTCAGATAAAACTGAAAAAATATGAGAAATTACGATATACGACGTGTGTAAGAATCCATTTGAAATTCTTAATACATATTTATTTTATTTCGAACTTAATTAATTAAATTAAACAAGTACTGATATAATGTGTTTGAAACTAGCAAATTAACAATTTTATTTACCTACGGGAGCTTTTTTCTAAGTGTGCTTCAATTCTTCTGCACATTCAGAGAAAAGCTCGTGGAATGAAATAGTGTAATAATTGTAATAAAGGAAGCCAGCCAATAATAAAGTAAGAAGAAAATAACACCTAGAAATTTACTGTAACTGGATAGACATTCTGTTGTACAATGAGTACATTATCATAAAATTTTTATTGACATTAAAAACGAATAAATCATTTTTCGTTACATAGAAGTTTAATATACTTATATGGATACTAGTCATTTATATACATATAAAAATTGTGTATTTCAGTAAAACAATATTTTTTGTAAAAATATACGTGTATATATTATAACAAAATAATAAATATAGTGGTCATGGTTACCCTTTAAATTCTGAGCAAAGCAAGGAATATATTAGTTTTACAATTTTTTTTTTTTTATATTTTATAAAATATAATTTAAAACAAACATAGAGTAGGTATTAAAAAATAACATATTACTATTATACTATTATATTATTATTTATTAATGTCTATCAAGTGTTTAGAAAAATAACCAATAGGTTCCAACTAATGTATAATATATTAAAGTGACAGCTCATGGGCTTTGAAATTGGGAGGGCGATTAAAAATTATTAATTTTTGAAAAGTATAGAATACAATAATAAATATATACCAATTTAAATGGTAATTATTAAACCAAAATTAATACTATATAGAAAAACAAAAATATAAATACATTTTATAAAAAACGGAAATTACAAAATAATAAAACCAATTCTTATACGTTTTACACTCAAAGTTTAAGCCTCTATCATTTTACGATTACATTGTAGTGTTTTCATAGCAATGTAAAACAATTTTTACATTCGATAATAGTATTTTAAAAATTCATTATAGTATAAATAAAAATAATTATTAATATTTAAATCAATATCTAACTTGTTAATAAGAAATTTGTTAGATACAATTTTAGAGGGGGGGGGGCGCCCTACAAAATTGTTAATATTTGGATAGGTACTAAAAATTAAAATGAGGGTAAACTATTTTTATGGAATGTTACAAGTTATATTTGGGTACCTCATATATATATTATATATAATATAATATATTTATAATATTTGATAACAAAACTTTCAAATATTAAAAATATTTAAATAGGTATTTAAAAATTACACAATTATTTATGTATTTTTAAAATTTTCTAAAACATATTAGGCATTCTAATTTTAAATTCTGGGCAAAATGAGAAATGTATTGGTTTGACGATGAAGTGTTTTGTTTTTTAGTATATTTAATTTTCTTAATTTTTATGTTTGTGTCCGAAAATTCTATTGTTGTAAAATTCTTCATTACTTTGAAAATATTATGCTAGAGACTAAAAATTTTTACCACAAACTTATAGACATAAAATATTAATAAACAAATTTGAAATTTTTTTCTCAATTTTAGGCTATTTATAGTAATATTAAAATTTGAGATATTTAATTCATAATAGGCTTCATTTTAGTTTTTAAGACCTGAAAATGTAATTCAGTATTAGAATTACACCATTCTAACTACACAAAAAAAAAAAAAAATTAGTAGATGCAATAATTTTTAGTAGCCCTTTAATTTTTTTTCGAAAATATATATTATTTTTGTATGAAATGTGTGTTACATTATTTACACTATATGAAGGCAAACATTTTTGAAAATGTTTACCATTTTTGGGTTACTAATAGCAATTTTAAACATTGTGACATAATAGGTATTATATTTCTTCTTTACAGGAGAATTAAATATTTCGCATTTTTTTTTTTTTTTTTTTTTTTTAATGTGTATTTTTGATCAAAAAGTAATGGTGAAGTCAGAATTTGAAGATCGGACTTGGTTTCAAACTTATATTAAATATAAATTTAGTGATTTTACAATGTTTCTTTTGTAGGTTGATTTTTCTAAGCTCCTTAACATTCGTACGTAGTCTAATGCCAGTCAACGTGTTTTTATGAGTGTGATCCTCAGTTCGAATCCTTTACTTAAAAATAATTTTTTGCACTTTTTAAACTTTTTTTGCTCATTATATTTTTATAAATATGTTATCATATTATTAGTATAATCTACAGTAATTTTCAAGTACGTCCACGGAAGCTTTATTCAGATCTGTTTATTTAGAAAAAATGAATTATCATTGCTTTCAAATTCAATATATCCATTATCAATATCCTACCAAACATCTGAAGTGCTTTCCGGGTTTTTTTTAAAACTAAAACATTGAAATTTGTTCAGAATCATCTTGCAAAAGCAATGATGAATCTTTGAATATAAATTGATCTTAAAAATAAAAATATATTTTAAAACACACTTGTGCCTAATATGAAAAGTATATTTGTAACTATATAAATACATATTAAAGTATTTTTTTATTTCTTTGATGGTAAAGTATATAATATTGATTATTGTATAAACTGTACATCATATTATAATATAATTGAAACTTATTTATAAATACGAAAAATAATTTTATGGCGTAAAATCCATATCTTGTAGCCATGCACTCAAATTACATATTGTTAAAATTATTAGTAAATTGAATCTTAAAATAATACACCAATAATTACAATAATATAGTATAGTAGCCATCAATATCACTAAACTTACTCATTTTTCGAGTTAAATTTACAAGTCATATTATTGCACTTTTAAAGTGTATTTGGTACTTAAAGTTTATTCGTGTATAGATACTGACTGTTCTCCAATACATCTTTCCCCACTTTGGCAGGCAAGTGAAATTATTTTTATTCGTTTGTATATAGTTAATTTTTGATAAATCAATTTCGTTTTGTAGAAAAGCCGATAGCAAATGTAAACATTAAGTCAACGATACAGAAGGGGGAGAGCTGGAGAAACAAGATAAATAATTGAAAAATTCTATTTTTAAAATCCTTTTTGATCATATATGATTAGTAAAGGCTTTGTTGAGTAAATATTTTCTTGAACACAAATATAAAAATATTGCATTTAACCTACCAACATTTGGCGAAGGGCTGTAGGGGATATATAAGTTATAAGAACTCATAAACGTTCCTTTATTGTTATTTATAATTTGTATTTAAAGAAAAAGTCTATGAACAAATTATTATATAATATTCAGATAATTGTCGTTTTTATTTTTACTTTTGTAAAAAGATTTTATCTAAATAGTATTTTACATAAAATATGTATTAAGGAAACCCTTAACATCTCATTATAGTTCAGTATTTTAGACAACCATATTTATATCTAGATACAGACAAACATAATATAATATAAATAAATTTAAATGATATAAAATAAGAATAATTCCTATTTAGATCGTTTCCAAAACTCATTATATTTTATTAATTTGTATTGAATTATTGAGTCAATTTGCTAATAAATTATAATAAATCGTAATGCAGTAAACTCGTTTTTCAATATTTTTTATTAAACATAACATGACAGTGACCATAAATTAGTCATGATGAAATGTCGGGTTACACTTAAGATGTCTAAGAATCGGTCCAAATATAAGATATGATATATCAATAAACTCAAAACGGAGAAAACAAGGATGAGTTACCTATGCGAAACAGAGAAAATAACAAAAGAAAATTAGGATATTCGTAGTACATGGGAAAATATGAAAGAAAATATCAATTAATAAAAACTTAGTAACAGTATAAAAACTGCTGAAAAATCAATTGAATATTTAAAACTTACTCCGAGGAAACCATGGATAACAAATTAAATTATAGAGTTCATAAAACAGAGAAATAATTTCAAGAAAAAAGATAAAGCTATGTATAGATTAAAAAAAAATGGAATAACACAAAAGTGTAGAGAAGCAAAGGAAAAATGGATGGACGGTATATGCCAAAATATTTAGTATAAGATATCCTCATGCAATATAAGAGGTGTGTACAACACTATTAAAAAACTTTCAAGGAACCCGAAAACAAAAAGCACAATGGTAAAAACAAAGATGGAGACATTCTAATGGGCGAAGAAGAAATAACAATGAGGTGAAAAGAATATTTAGAAGACTTATGTGAAGGAAATGATAAGGCAACAGAAAATTATATAGGAATGAAAGAGATGTACTGTACTGAGTAAGATGAAATAGGACCCAGTATAATAAAAAGCGCATTGAACAAATCCATGACTTGAAATCAAATAAAGCAGCTGGTATAGATGAAATACCAGCCAAATTGTGTAAAGTTGTGCTGAAAGAAACGAGAGATATTTTATTTAAAATGATAAAAAAAACTTATCGAGAAGGCATAGTACTTAAAGATTTTAAACAAAGTAAAACAATACTTATTCCCAAAAAAGGAATCCTACTGAATGCAACAACTATAGAACTATCAGCCTCCTTACCCACGCTTCAAAAATACTTTTGAACAATATAATATATAGAATATGGAAGAAAACAGAAGTAAATTTGGGAGAAGATCAGTTCGGATTTAGACAAGGCTTGGGTACCAGGGAAGGTATTCTAGCTTCGAGAACGATTGTAGAAAGAAGACTAGGTATGAACAGGAATACATATATAGGGTTTATCGATTTAGAAAAAGCATTTGACAATTATTGATGTCCGCCTTGAAAAGAACTAGCCTGGATTGGAGAGACAGAAGAATTATTATGGACCTATATAAAGACCAAGAGACAATAATTAGAATAGAAGACTACGTATCCACAGCTAGAATCCGCATAGGAGTGAGACAAGACTATTCTTTGTCACCTTATTTCTTCAATATAATTCATAGAAGAAGTTATTCAAGAATTCAAAGTAAAAGCTAAGGGTATAAGAATAAATAGAAAGGTAATCCATTGTATCAGATTTACTGATGACATTGCCATGGTAACAGAGACAGCGTAAGATATTCAACAATCACTGGCTACATTTAATGAAATATTAAGACGATACTTTATGAAAATCAATGTAAAGAAAACAAAAGTCATGGTAGTAAGTAATGAGAGCAGAGTCCTTATCGTTAACATACAATTAGATAACAAAACAATTAATCAGGTACAACAGTATAAATGTTTAGGTAGTGCATTAACCAGTGATAGTAGATGTTCGGTAAAAATAAGATAAATAAAAAAACAACTACTTACAAATAAAAATCTTAGTCTTAAGATCAGAAAAAAACTTTGTCGAAATCTATGTATGGCCTGTTTTGTTTTATGGTTGTGAAACCTGGACCTTAACAGCACAAGATAAAAAAAAAAATTAAAGCAATGTGGACCTGAAGAAGATTACTTCATTTTAGTTGGACTGAAAGGAAGAACAATGAAGAAATTCTCCAAATAGTAGAGGAGAAGAGAGTTTTCCTATGTATCATTAGATTAAGAAGCGAAAAACTTATAGGACACTTAATGAGGCATAACCCATTCATAACCAATATAATGAAAGAAAGAATTAATGGACGCAAAGGAAGAGGGAGACCGAGGAAGACAATCATAGGAGAGATGATTGGAATGGCTGTATGCAACGGGTATTTATATATGAAGATATTAGCATTAAAGAGAGAAGAGTGTTAGTCTATTTTTTCTCTATGACAAGGCTTATTGGTTTATGCACCTTTTAATTGCGATTTTAGTATTTTTGTATGAAGTCACGCAGATAAAAAAAAATATATATATATATAAATAAAAAATTAATAATAATAATAACAATGCGTTAACTCGGACAATCGGTCTCCTTTGAGTGTCATTAGATACATAATAATATTAATAATAATGTTTAAATAACGTATTTATGCGAAATGGCTCGAAATATATTATCGGAATACCGGTTTTAATCAGTAAGTACAACAATTTTGTCTATTGGTGTGTATTATAATAAACAATGCCAGCAAGACGCAATGGGGTCAATTTGGGCCGCCGAACGAATAAAGCAACAAACATGCAAATTGCAGAGCAGAAAGAACAGACGAATAAATCCAACAAGATAACGAATTGTGCGTGTAAGCATGTATAAGCATCTTAATCACAAGAGTATCAAGAGCTAAACGAAATCAACAACGATAATTGGAATAGAGACGAGCGCGAGTTTTGATTATTCACACACACAGAGCAAATGACCGAAAACACTAACAAGTACATCGAGCATTTACATCCACTTTGTTCCTTCATTTTGCGTTGGAGTATGAGCCAGATATTGAATATCCGGCTCATCTTAATGTGATGATTGATGCTGTGGACAAAGAATATCTCCATTGTCATGGACTTAAATTCAAACATGAGTCAGCTGGCATGTGTTGCGCATTAGAAAAAGTGCAAATACCCGAAATTGAGACACCGCCAGAACCATTAAACGGCTTGCTTATATGGACGGATCCAGTTTCAAACCTGTTCCTGAAGTCCATTCGCACATTCAAATTATGCTTCCAAATGACATCGTTCTTTGCAACCGAATTAGTTCACAATACTACGAAAAATGGTCAACAAATCAATTCAACGTTCAAAATCAAAGATAAAGTGTACCACAAAGTAAGCTCATTGCTACCAATACCCAATGAACCACATACATTTTTACAAATATTTTTCATGGGCGGTGAGGACATCAATCGAGTAGACCCGGAACGTGTGTTCGCCAATCGCGTGGATGCACAATACGGCTACAATAAACTTAATTCGCCTAAAGCCAAGTGCATCGTAGGCTAGCTGGAAGCCCTATTGAATGAGCATAATTAATTATTTAAATTCTTCAAATCACACATGCACTAATTACAAAGTGAGAATCACGCTATTGTCATCAATCCTGATAAGACACCAGCTGAAGAACACGTGCGTAGATTCAGTGCACCTGTTGTTGATGACCATGGTGAAATCATGGCTGGTGACCACACAGAGAATCGATAAATTGTTATTCGAAGAAGAAACAATAATTTGGAGTTCATCGCCAACATACACCGTTCATACGACGCTCTCCAATATTCTCTAATTTTCTGGAAGAAGCAAGACGGATATTTCATAAATATTAAATCATGAGATCCCACCACAGGTACTTTCATTATGAACATTATTAGTCATACTGAGATAATTTTGAATTAATATTTATGTATATGTTGTTACAGAAGCCGTAACAAACAAGAAAGTTAGGTCGATGGATTTTTATGCGTATCGTATGATGATTTGACGAGGTTAGGATAACGTCATTTTGCGATGTCATGAGCTATGTCAAAAATTCATAGTCGACATGTACACGAAAGTATAGAGCGAAAGACTGCGATTCCTACGACATAATCAAAGAAGCTGCCTGTGGAAGAATACATTCACTTACGAGACTCTATCAGCAACGGCGACCCCGCCGAAATTGGTAAATCCGTCATTCTATCATTATTGTATATAGGCAAGTCCACGTAATATGCAAGAATACTTATAAGATTCTATGACTTTCATGTGATGACCGTATTTATTTGTAACGTTTACATGTAATCCAAAATGGCAGGAGATAATATATTTGCTATTGCCAGGCCAAAAAGCAATGCATCGCCATAATATTACAGCAAGTGTGTTCAAACAAAAATTGATGTCTTTGATGAGCTTCATTACAAAATTATACGTATTCGGTTCATACATTTCTGGAGGTATTCGGTTGAGTGGCAAAAGCAAGGATTACCTCATACACACATTTTTATTTGGTTAGTCGACAAAATACGCCTTGAGGAAATCGATAGTGTAATTTCCGCGGAAATTCCAGATTCATCTACTGATCAACTACTGTTCGATATTATTACGAAAAACATAATTCATGGGACATGTATTGGTCTGAATCGTTATCGTCTTGACAGAAGGAACATGTACAATGCATTTCCCTAAAGATTTCAGTAACAATCACAAACGTCGACGGATATTTAATATATTGTCTAAGAAATATTAATGATGATGGACAATCATTCACGATAAATATCAACAACGCAGATATTGACTTTGACAATCGCTAGGTGGTACCATATTCAACTCTGCTGAGCAAATCATTCAATGCTCATATTATTATTGAGTTCTGCAGTTCGGTGAAGTCAATAAAATACATTTGCAAGTATATGAATAAAGTCAACGATATGGCTGTGTTTCAAATTCAGAATAACGATGTGAATGCTCCTCGATTGAATGACGACGACGAAATAATACGCTACCAAATTGGTCGGTACATCAGCTCCAATGATGCTCCCTGGCGTATCTTTGGTTTCCCAATTCATGAACAGGATCCAGCAGTTATACATTTGGCCGTACATCTTCATGCGATCATGCGTCATCATCAAGCGTATATTTTTCACCAACGAGACAGCAATTTAGCGTGCTATGAATCCACCAAAAACTACCAAATTTTTCACACAATTGTGTAATTGTACGGTTACTTTCGGTGCCTTTGAATGAACACTACTTTATTTCAAATTACCACACTATTTCAAATGGAATAAAACAAAAAAATGGATGTGTCGCAAGCAAGATATACCAATTGAAGCGTGCCCCGGTCTATTAAAATCAAACACTTTTGACCGAATTTATACAGTCAATTCAAGGCAGACTGAGTGCTTCTATCTGCGACTGTTGTTGGTTAATATCACCGGCTCATTGTCACTTCAAGATATATGCAAAGTGAAGGGACAACAGTATTCAACGTATAAAGATGCATGGCTTGCACTCGGCTTGCTCGAAGACGACAATCACTATGACTATATGCTTGCTGAAGCATCATTGGGCTATACAGCAACACAAATTCATCTACTATTCGCTATAGTATTGACTACTTGTTTCCCGAGACTATCAGACACGTTGTAGGATAAACACAAAGATTCAATGACTGACAAAATATCACATTCAGTGATGCAATGTACAATGAATTATTGATTTCTATTATCGAGGATCTTTGTGTTGTAATTGCTAATTTACCACTCATCATTTCAGTATGCGTTCGCAATATCAAAGTGCATCTGATTTAATGAACATCGAAATCAATCATAAACTGCAGTACAATAATGCAAAAATGGCAGCGATTGTAACTCGTAACTTCGCATAAACTAACTCATGAACAATTATCATGAACTCATTATGCTGGCGGTTCAGAGGGACAAGATGGATTCTTTTTTTTTTGGATCCACCAGGTGGAACTGGCAAAACCTTTCTTATTTCGATAATTCTCGCTGAATACGATGAAGTAATGGATTTTCCAATGGAAACCATTGAATCATCTAGCATTGCAACAACTTTATTGTATGGAAATAGAATAGCTCATTCAGCATTTAAGCTGCTTCTGAATATTCAAAATAACCCAGACGCAGTGTGCAACATAAAAAAACAATCGTCCACAGTGCTGAAACAATACAAAATTATCATCTGGGATGAATGTACTATGGCATACAAACATTCTCTTGGTGCGTTGAATAGAACACTCAAAGATATAAAGAACAATGACAAACTATTCAGCGGCAGTCTGTACTCCTTTCAGATGATTTCAGACAAACACTTCCAATCATTCCACGTTCAACGTACACCGATGAAATCAACACTTGCTTGAAATCATCACCACTGCGACACAAATGTTGAAAAAATCCAGCTAAAACTAAACATGCGCATCCAAATACTACAAGATCCATCCGCCGACATATTCTAAAAACAATTGTTAGATATCGGCGATGTAGAAGTTGCCGTCAATGAAAATACTGGCTGCATAAAATTACAAACCGATTTCTGCATAATAATTGATTCGCAAAATGATTCTCATTGATCGCATATTCACGGATGTACCGACACAATCCACAAATCATACGTGGCTGGAAGAAAAATCCATTTTGCAAAAAATATGGATGTCGACGATTTACACTACAAGGTACGGCAATCGTTGCCAGACGACATACAAATCGATTGATATAGTTTGCGATACCAACGAAGCTGTAAATTATCCAACAGAGTTTTTGAACTCACTGGATTTGCTAAGTATACTACTATACCTTCTACGACTGAATGTAGGATTTCCGGTTATTTTACTTCGAAATTTGAGCCCACCACGATTGTTTAATGGAACGCGATTGATCATTGAAAAATGTATGAAAAACATGATCAAAGCCACCATTTTGAATGGCGACCTCCGAGACGAAAATGTTTTGCTGCCACGCATTCTAATCATTTCCACAACGTTCCAACTGAATTCAAACATATTAAATTTCCTATTAGTTTGGCATTCAAAATGATAATCAATCAGTCGTAAGGCCAAATGACGTCCATTTGCGGCTTAGATTCGGGCATACCATGTTTTTCACATGGAAAATTATACGTGGCATGATCTCGCATGGGCAAACCATCGAGCTTATTTGTGTTTTATAAAGATAGACTAAAAAAAAATATCGTACACTCAATTGCTCTTCGAAATTAATATTGATTTTCTTTATTTCGTTTTTCTAAATTACGATGAAAAATATATTGCTTTTTTCACTTTACATTTAACTTCTAAGAGATCAAAAAATGAATACGGCAGTTACGTTAATGAAATACATTGAATGAATAAAATGAATGGTTGTTGTTTTTTATTTTTATCGTCCGTCATCATCTACAACGTTCCATTCGTCTTTTTGTCATAGATCCCATTTCAACATATCCGTTTGATCTTTATCAAAGAATTTACCGTCATCATACTCGTGTTCGGGAAGACTATTTTCCCACGGCACAACGCTAACTACGGTCAAACCTTAACGTATTTGATCAATATCTACTTAGAATCTATCCTCGACGGCCAATAAGTTGTGTCCACTGTCGTCGTACTTGAGGTAACCGGCCCGGTACAACTGCATTCGAAATCGGGCCCAAAAAATTCCTAGAACTGAATTACGATACAACAACAGCACACTTTCAGTTTCGAATTTAATATTTCACTTTCGATTTGTACTTACGTTCAATTTATTTGATAATTTATATGTCAGAACAAAATTTGCTGGGTCAGCTAGTTTATCTACATTTATTTATATTATAGAGACCGCATGAGAAAGCTGTTTATTTATTATTTTTCTTAGCGAATGTGATGGGAAAATTGAAAATCGCCATTGAACCAAAATTGACACCTTTACATAATTTTGATATTTAAAAAATTATCTAGGTTTTATAAAAAATTATGTATATTTATTTATACATTTAAATGTTGTAAATATAAATTATAATATTTAAATTAATTATAGACATGCCCAATACCTTTTAAATCATTTTGATATTCTAAGCAAAGATACTGATTGGTTTAATAATTATGGTTTATATTTAAGTAGGTGTCAAGAAAAAGATCTTGGATACAATTTTTACTGATAAAAATAATGTCATCTATATAGTAGGTATATTTTAATAAGTTTTCCTACGATTACGTACATGAAATGTATTTTAATGTATTGGAAAATTTTTATAAATCGAAAATGAATAATTTCATATATACAATTTGTATTAAATATTAACTATATTAACTATTTTTACTCAATAAAGAATTTACAAAAATGTTTGCCATTTTTGGACTATATTTATAAAAAAAAAACAAATAATTAATAACTCGATCTTTAAGTGAACTAAATTCCCGGTTTCAATATGTAATATGTATATATTTTTGTATTAAAAATGATGAACTATTATATAAAAACTTTTAAAACGATTGTTATTTTTCAGTATAAATATTAATTTTAATTACAAATTTTTACATAGAATAAAATAAAACTACAAGATCACAAATACCTACAACTTTAATAGTACGTATACTGTACATTTATATTAAAATGTATTTTGATGAATAAACATAGTAAATATTGCTATTGGTAACTGTGGTAAGGATAGTGAATTGTCAAATCAAGTAGTACCTAGTAAATATTATAACGAATGATTAGGATAAATGAACGGACGCAACAGGAATATAAGGTATTATACTATGCATAGAAACATACATTTGATTAAAAATAATTTGCGGGGATTTCTGACTTTTGACACAAATTTTGCCATCACAAATTTAATTTTCCATCTTTTATAAGTTCTACTTAACATGCAACTATTATCTGTTAACGCATATATATAAGTTATAAGTAATACTTGTAAATATAATATAGTATTTATATTTTAAAAAACCAAGAGGTAAAATCTATTTGCGTCACGGGCCCCTTCCTTTGAAAATATGTCACTAGAGCCACAATGTTGCTGGCAACAATACTTATGATTTAATAAAATTGATATTACTTGACTTTTATCTCCTTAGTGGTTATGGGATAATATTTTAAACGCAATTTTCGCGTATAAAAGTTCCAAGATGATAATTCAATCCGCCCTTTATTTTTAGATAGATGTTGTTCCCTCTAATTCCATATACCTATATATACTTCTGCTCTCCTACCCATCCCGGTGATTTATAATGTATATATTCACATATATGTATTTATATAGTTTTAGGCATGGCTAGATTTTTTTTTCTTTTATAATATATGCTTAATAAATACTTTGCAAAATATTTAAATTATTTGGTTGTACAATCTCCTTCCCATAGTTAAAATATTCAAAGTACCTATTTTATTTCAAAAGCGATATCATTTAATTTTTCTTAATTATAAATGGATCTCAATACTCATCAATTCTAATAAGTATTTCATTCGTAATTTGTTTTCTTTATTTTTACCTTAACTTAAAAAAATATGTAATTTAAAAGTACACGCTTTAGAGTGGAATTAGAGCTGAATAAATGCATAATCTATAATATAATATATTTTATATATAATAAACATTTTATCCAAATATAACTATTAATAATTATAATAAATATATTGTATAATATTGTCACTTCAGAATGAAAAGGTTCTATGATGCAATTTTTTGAAAATAAATTGTTTTCGATAAATCATCAATTATCATATTGTATATAGAGTATAAATTACTGCATTTGATTTAAGATTATATTAAAGTTTTACACTTATTTATGGAATGAAATGCTGATTATATAATGGTTCTAAATGCTATGAAAAGTAAAAATCCCTACTTATTTTTTTTTTCATACCCCATATAAATAGAACGTTCTAAAAGTGTAATTATGCTAATTGTAAATAAAAGTTCTATCTGATAAATGGATATAATGTTTTTATAATACTATACCAACCTATGTTTCGGTCCTTTTAGATGCGCAAAGAAACTTTCGGTTTTAAATTAAAATCACCTATTTATGATAAGTGGTAAGTATATTAAAGTAGGTAAAATTATTTAAAGTACTTAATGTTGATGTTTAAACCACCGTTTTATACTAAAAATCGATAGAGGTCTAGTAGTTATTTTTAATTTGAAACGACTATAATTCTGTTAATTTTAGAATTAAACCATTAACCATGTCTAAACTTTTTTCAAAATACCATTGAAAAATCAGCATATTGAATGCTTCTGTTAAAAATAGACCAACTGGCCTACAGTTAAATCACAGTCAATGATTGCTATTGATATTGATTTTTAAAAATCATGTTTATCTATTGATAGTGTCTTCATTCTAAGCACGTTCATATAATTACGCATAGGACATTATTTTAAATTATAATTTTCAAATACACTAATTATAAGTAAATAACATAGGTATAGGAATTTGTACAAGGCAAATGGCTTGGATCATAAAAATTTTACTAGATAAAGTTAAATTAAATTCTAACACTTTTTTAAAATAACAAAAGTTACCTAATTGTTTGATTAATTATCTATTTAAAGTTAAAATTAGATTTAAATTAACTAAAATCAGTTAATGAAACCATATGTATGATATGCATTTTTATATTAAACAAATAATTATTGTTCATAATAATTAATCACAAAATAAAAGTTAATTGTAAATAAAATGTATACCTACTGAAAATATTTTATTAATGAAATGATAAATTTAATTGTCTGTGTATTTTTTTTTTTTAATGAAAAAAATATATTTTTTATTAAAACTTTGATCCTATTTTAAATAATTTATTTTTATAACTTTTCTATGAATGAACAAAAATCAACTAGTAAATGAAGATTTAATATTAGATAGATAAAATAATAATTTCCTAATAAAATTTTTTAACTAGATAATTTCATAGGTTTATATTGTACTAATATAACTAGTTTTGTTAAAATATTAACAATAATTTAACTTTCCAACATTATATAACGTGTAGTCATTTAATACTCCATGCCTGAACTGGTTAAAACGACAACCATAGTAAAAGTATATTTTGTTAAACTGTCATTCAAAAAACTGACAGTCTGTTCGGACGGTTTCATACATTGAACAATGAAGCAAAACAGAGATTTTATTCGCGAAAAAATCAAAAATTAAGGGAAATGAGAAGAGTTAATTTAATAATGATAGTATGGAATTAAAGGGAAGCTAAATTTGGTATGAGAATTATGATTGTATTTTCTATTATAAGATACAAGATATATTCTAATATTATATTCTAATAAGATACACCTTAAATAAAAGCATTTACTTAAATGTACATTTTGTGAATGTTCTTATTATTACGCAAATTTACACATATGATGGACGCATGACGAGACAAATTAAGTTAGTCGGAATATTAAGGAGTAACGACCTTTTTTTTTTATTATTTACTGATTTTTTTTTCAGTCAGCAAATTAGTCAAACATTTTTGATTTTGCTTATTGACATTTTTGTGTAAAAGTAAGTCGGAAAATTGGTGAAATCTTTAATGACCTTTTATTTTTTCACTTTTTATTTTTTGGTTGTCCCTGGGCGATGATTATTAAATTCGGTCTGGCAAGTATAAGGAAATATTATATATATTTCCGGTGTATTTTCTCATACGAAATGAGAAAGAGAAAGCAAAGTATCCTGTGCGGCATACGGAACGCCAATCACGTGCGCGCCCCTTCCACCAAAACGATTTTCGGGAAGGAAACATTTTTACGCTCGCATTCATACCGTTCATTCGTCCATTCCTTGTGCCTTTGATACCGTTATTATTTTCCTTACCGCTCTTTATCCTTCTGCCGTACATCGCTCGTGTCTTTTCTCCGTCTCCACTCTGATCATCCATTTCCACGTTTCGTATGTGTCTCAGTGCGCCTTTTTCGTTTCATGTCACGTATTCCTCGACTAAAAGGTAACATTGCAGAAATGACATATTTTTCTCGCCGGGACTATCAATATAGTTATCAAATGAAAATTACCAGGGTCACGATTAATAATGGACAACTATATTTTATCGCCGTTTTCGTCGTCCGTCCGTAGTATAATATTAATCAAGTGGGTATAATTATTTTATATGACAAAAATACAATAATATCAAAAAAATATTATATAATATAATAAGGTATAATAAAAGGAGATGCTCTGTTCCCAGCTACACTCTTCAATCTTGCTCGGGAGAAAGTGGATGGAAATAAGTACAAGAACAATTAGATCGAGTTAAATTTAAAAAAAGAAAATAAAACATGGACTTCTGCAGGCGTATGTGTAGGATGAATACTGAACACTGAATATATATTCTGTTTAAAACGGGATTGTTCCGTTTTTGAGCATCGCGTCCCGGTATCCACACAAAGTTGAGGCGAATTTTCCCTTTTTTTATATATATATAATTATTGAAATGTGAGACCTTTTATTTTCTTGCTTATTTGTTGTTTTTAACAGATTTTAATTTTGTCTCATTTTTTAATTAATTATTTATATATGGTATCCTTAGTTTAAAAACGACTAATATTGCCTAATATTATTGCAAATTTGTGATTACATGCACTATATATTTCAGAGAAAAAAAACGAAAATTTACATGTATTCAAAGCGGATAATAATATATATATATATATATAATACAAAATATGCGAAATTTTTGACAAATTAAGAGAAAACTAAATACATAGATACCTATATTATAGTAACAGATAAAAACAAACAGGTAAACTGAATGAAATACACCTGTGGATTTAATCAAAAAAAAAAAAAATTGTAGTACAATTTTATAATATATTTATGATATTTGTTAAAAGACCATGACACAAACAATAAAACTATATAGGATCAATTGATAGATACCTAATTAATATAACTAATGGTAGCGTACAAATATGTCTACGTCAATTTGTTGAGGTGCTATTTGTTAGAGCTTGAATACGAATGACGCGTGACGTCACACGATCACTAGATGCGGCGGCGGCTTATGCTTTTATACAGGAATCACCGACACAGCTTAAGTTATTTATAAATATTTTCTGTTATATTCAAAGAAAATAAAAAAACTAAGACAATTATTTATGTAAGTCTGTGCGATTTTCTATATTTAGATTTACGTTTTATCGAATGAATAAATATAAATATTAAATACAATTATAATATATTAAATGTTTATGTTTTTTATATATTAGTTTTTTAGGCTTTTTCTTTAATTTTCTTTGACAAATATTTTCGAATTTAATATGACTTATAATATCTACCGAATATTCGTTAGTTCTATTACTGATAAATGATAATACAGCTCTACCTATATTATACATCGAGTAAAACAACCTCGTGGTCACAACAAATAACTAATAATACTCAATTTAGAAAATATATTATTTTCTCACAAAATTCGTTTCCTTTGTCGACGAATGATTATCAACTGCATTTCACGTACACTTTATGGACACACTGCTTCTATGCATATTGAAATTGTATTGATTAAATATTATAAGATGATATATTATTATAATAATTATTATTTTCTTTATTAATCGTAACGTATAAACAATTATAATATAATAAACTATTAATGTTGATAAATCAATATTAATTTTGCAGGGTATTTGAATATATATAAGATGGCTATTTTATAAATTATTTTTGTAAAAAAAATGTTGGTGTGTAAGACTATCAATTACGTTACACCATTAATTTTTCAACAATTTTTAATATTTGTTAAAATTCAAATGTATTTCTTGCTATCAATATTACAGCGATATAAAAATTATAATTACCTAATAATTGATAATATGATTTAATAATTGATAAAAATATTATGATACAATGAAAGATAAATGTTCGTGAAAAAAATTAATTTATATTATTTATTAGCCGCTATTTATCATTATTGAAAATAATTGAAATTTTAGTAAACTTTAAATACTGTAGAAAATCAATGACTTAATATTGATAAATATTTCTACTTATACTTTTTTTTAAAAAATATTTTATAAAATGGCTATATTAGGTTATAAAAAAATTTCAATAATAAATTTTAATTTTTTATTTTTAGTTGTAAAAAAAATAAAATATAAGAATAGTAGCGCAAGGTTACAGTAATTTTATTATTATCAAAAAAATCTTGAAAATATTGAACAGAACATATTGCATTTTTCAAATTCCTGTATGACACTCTGTATATTTATAGTATAGTTTATCGAAAGTTTTATTTCCAAAAGAATCGAATGAAATATTATATTAAGTCATGGTTTGGCCAATTATATTATATGCCTATTGACTGTGAAAAATCGCTAACTATACATGAATTGTTAGATAGATAGTTTCCCAGGTGACCATATAATATACCAAACAGGAAAATATGAAATTATATTGAATGCTGTGCTAATAGAATAATAATACTAAATGTATTATTATTAATGTAATTTAAAAATGATTTTGTCATATTTTCTTATCAAATTTTATTATAATATTATATAATTTAATTTATATAAATTTATTTAGGAATTATCTAAATAATTTGAATAAACTTAAGTAATGTTAATTCAATTTTAGTATAATTTAACTTGTCTTTTCATAAGAAATACGATATTTTAAATTAGAGAAAAACAAGGAATGTATTGATTTTACACCAATGTGTTTTTTTTATATCTGCAAGATTCATTAAGTTTAATATAATAGTTATCTTTAAAAAGATAATTTTTCAACCTTACTGGTATTTTTCGTATATACTCAAAGAAATACTATTGAAAAAATAAGGGGAAAAAACGCGAAAATTTTACAAAAACACACGTTCAATAATTGGTTCAGATGCTATTTCTATTGCTACCTATACTATATAGGTTTGATATATGCATTGAGTATTTATTATAGGACCATATACAATTTTCAAGAATTGTTGACCAATTTTGGTCATTTTCTTAAATATATATAAATATAAATATATACCTCCTTCATACAAACTTTTATATAATATTGAAATTGGTGATCTATGTCGTTAACAGTGAAAATCATAATATTATCTTTATTAATATTCTGTAATAAGTACTAAATATTATAATATTATTATTGTATTTTTATGGTATTTGCCATTTTCGAGTAAAATTAAATATCAATTTATTGATAAATTTTAGTAACTAATATCGTTGTAATTTTAAAAA
Source organism: Pemphigus obesinymphae (assembly GCA_025469235.1). Lineage (NCBI taxonomy): Eukaryota > Metazoa > Arthropoda > Insecta > Hemiptera > Aphididae > Pemphigus > Pemphigus obesinymphae. The sequence continues at coordinate 89,517 of JAIPRL010000835.1, forward strand.
GAAATTTAATAAATAAAGATAATAGATTTTTTAATTTAAAATTATTATTTAGTTTCCATATTGAATAATTGAAAACCAAAAACTTGTCAATATGAATCATCTTATACAATCATCCTTGTGTGACTCATGATATTGTAATCAAACTAAACGGAATGCGCGACATCTCCCACTTGTTTGGAATTTTTTCATTATTTTCTTTGGGTATTTTTTAACATGCCAATACTCTGTTGACTTTTAAAATATCATCGTTAAGTTTTTTTAATTTTTAGCCAACTGGCCTCGTAATGTTAACACCTGTAGTTGGAATAGATCACATTTGGTTTATGCTTAAGTACCTTCTTAAAGTTATTAACGGATTATAAGTAAGTTGTTGTATATTATAAAAATTGTAAAAAATAGTAGCCCAGGTACTACATATTAAATTAGCAGAAATTTGATTATGAGAATTCACAGTCAATAGGAAACCAGTGAGTTTCCATTTTATTTATCGGTGTGTTACGGTTTTTTTTTTCGTTTGGCAATGTGCCGACCGCTATCACAATAAATACATAGGTAACAAACATAAAAAATATGCACAAGATTTTTTTTATTCCAATACAAGCACATATTTTTAATGTAATTACATTAAATGTGTAATTAACTTTTAGAATGCCAGAAAAAACTTTTAATTTAAAAAAGTCTATAAAACGTAATACCTTTAATGATTACACGACCTTTTGACAACGATAATAACGTTTTAGAAATAAATAAATTACCCTCGTACGCAATTATACTCTTAAATATGATAAAACATTAAACAATGATCAAGATAAAAATGAACTTTTGTTTTTTATTTAGTAAAAACAAAGTATAATATTATCTTCTGTACCTCCATATATTAGTCATTATTTCAAAAATAATATTTTTAAATGTTAACTTTTCGATATATTTTGATTATGTAAAATCTTAAAAATTTAGAATAATTTGGGGTATTAAGTAATAGTGGCAAGAAGTAAGTGAAAAGCCACAAGACAACCTAGTTTCACCAATAGAAAAATACTAGATATTATACTCTTAATTTATCATGAAAATAATAAACATTTAACAAGTTTTTATGTCTATCATTTTCACATGAATAGTCAATTTAGCTTTGTTGGGAGCCAAATATACAGCAATTTATTACAAACTATATAAAATATTAATACATTATCATATTATTTGTTTTGTATTTCTCTAGGTGCGGTAAATCGTGAGCAAATTATATTGCAATATGTTCGGAACATGCTTTCATATGATTTACATTTCAATGATTATTGAGTGGGTGGGAAAGACAAATGAGATTCCTATAATGTTGACCATTTGTTTTTAGGAGTATTTACGTAATCCTTTTTTGCTTAGGCTTTAAGAAACAAAATTATCTAAATGATAATAATTTCCGTGGATCGAATTCACTGTACCTTTTTACATATATTTTATAATTCTGAACGTCTAATAAAATAATAATTTCAAACGGAACTGCGTATTTACTATTAAGAAACATTGTTATTGGACTGTATACACCACATATAAAGAATATTCAATAAACACGACCAAGGATATTATACTGTGTATACGTAACACTCAATAAATGTACGTATATATACGTTTGTAGTTTTTTTTTAGTGTTATGTTGTTTTTAGCTATCCAGTCCGTACATATATAGAAAAAATGCCGTTAAAAGAAATAAGAACGAAAGAAATGTTTGTTTTGCGACCCCCATTTCTCCGCACATCGTTGTAACGTTACGAGTCAAATAAAGGCCATGTCATAATAAATATTCGAAAATCGATTTTCCTGTAGACCGAAACTTACGATAGAATTTTATTATTGTATCTACCACACATACTCAATATGCATATCTATCCAGATAGATCAATCTAAAATAGTATCGTATAAAAATGTTAATGCTTGTACCATACGACGTTAGATTCGAGTTCCTATAAATATCCGAAAATAGTAAGTTTGATCAATTTTCGCGTTAATTGAGTATTTTGTCAACCTATTTGTCGGAAACAGTTTAGTGGTGAACGATTATCTTCTAGAAAGCGAACGTTTAGTAGGCGTAATATTTTTAAAATGTATTAATTAACAATATTATTTCCGATAAAATACATAAACCGAGGTATACGAATTACACTCAAAAGTAATTCTACTTATAAAGTGCTATACTCAAAAAAAGTTAAACTTACAAGGTGTTACACTCAAAACGAGTTACAAATTCAAAGTTTCGGACTCAAAAGGTGTTGAACTTACAACTAGTTGAATTTAAAACTCCGCTTGAGTACAACACCTAATTAGTATAATTACTTTTGAGTGTAATTCGTATACCTAGGTTTATATATTTTATCGAAAATAACATTATTAATTAATACATTTTAAAAATATTCCGATTATGGCGGAAACTGGGGTTCGTTTTCTAGAAGATAGTCGTCATTGCTAAATTGTTGCCGATAATGGGTTGACAAAATAAGTAATCCGATAATTGATCGAACTTACTGTTCTCGAATTTTTATAAGAACTCAAACCTCTCTACTATTTTGACGGTCTTTAGAATTTTATACAATATTACTTATTATACATTTATATCTAAAATCTATCTTTAAAGTATATAATAATTAATAATGTATAGTTTGATTCTATATGCTTCATTTATATATAATATATTTTAAAATGTTCAGATAAGACTCCCCCCCCCCCCCCGGAAAGTGAATACTGAAAATAAATGTTTTTTAAATGTGAAAATACTTAATAATATGTATTTAAATAATTTTATATCGAAGTTCATACCAAAGTTCAAAACATTATCTTGTACTAATATAATAATATTATATATTATTATTATATATTAAATAGGTCGAATCATGAAATATAAATAATCAAATTATGAAAATCAATGAATTATTTAAATTAACCAGTGATATTTGAAAAAAATAAGAGTACAATTTCATGTACTCAACAGTATTGTTAAGGACACTAGTACGATGCAATAAAAAAGAGAACGGTCGTACAAAAAAAGTCCGTTTCATCGCCAAAATATGAGCCACGTGGTTCATTTTCATCATTGGCTGACATCACACGTTAGGGGTTGGAAAAATTGTATATACAATAAAACAAGTTTGAAGTCGTGCATCTACTTCCTCCGGGGATTTCGATAGTCTAGAAAAATGTACAACAACTGAATGTGAGTGACGGGGCTTGAAAATATACTACAAGAACTTCGTGGAACGAATGAAATTTTAAAATCCTAACGGTCGAAAGTGGTCAAATGAACCGCACGGTTTTACCTATAATTATTACAAGGGATCAGAAGTTATGACTTTTTATTTTGATAGAAAATTTCAGAAAATGTATTTTCAACTAAATATTTTAGGAAATAAAATCCCCTAATATCAATAATATTAATAAATTTATAAATAATATTATCCCCACAATATTTACGCGTCATGGTGCCAATGAAATATTCAACACCTCTCCCTTCTCCCTGCTGAAAAAAAAATATTCGTGTTTTCTTGGACAATCAAAATTCTAATCGTTGTAAGTTAAAACTGTAATATTTATACGAAATTTTTATATTTTATATCGGCATAATAAAAATATTTTTGTGTTTTACGATTTCGGTTCTTAAAATAATAATATGAGTAAAAGTACATAATACAATAAATACAAATAAGTAATATAAAATAATTCATAGTATTTCGTAGAAATAAAGCAGATAAACAGCAGTTATTTTTGTCCCTCGCCTATCGATAGTTGATTTCAACAATTGGACAAATAAATAATTTTACGGGTCTATCACTTTTATACATTTTCAAGTAAAATTAACGACTAAAATATAAAGATATAAAGATTTATAATAAACATTTTACTACTAACCTATTTTCACTAACAATATTATTATTATGGTTCTTATATTAAATCTTTGTTATTGGTTAAACTGTCCCTAGTTAGGCTCTATTAGTGATTATCCAAAAGATTTATGACATTTTCTGTTATACATGTATAGTTGTCACTTGTCTGACAAATTGCAATAAATTTTGTTGTACTAAAAAAAAATATTTGTATAGAATTTCTGTATAATACATTTCAAAAATGTATATATATTTTGACCCCAAATACATATTTTAAATACATTTCAAATGTATCCATTGTAATTAGTCTGCTGACTATGAACCGCTCGTTTGATATGGTTGTATGATTTTATTTCCATTACAATTTTAAATATTACTGCCTAATTACACGAAAGATTCACGATGTGGGCGTCGAGTTAGTCCTCTTCTCATTTAACATATTTTTACTATATACTATTGGAATCTTATAAACGTTAAGTTATCTCAATGTGAAAGAAATTCAAATCTATAAGATTGGTTTATGTCATCCTTCTTCTCAAAAAAAAAAATTTATTTAATTATCTTTGTTTCACGATTTTTTTTTTGTTTTGTAATTTTTCTATAGTATTTGAAATTACATATTTGAGAGCAAATAATAAACAATGTTTGAAGAAGTCATAAGGTTTAATATAATACATAGTATAATTTATACTCAATGCTTTTTAATTTTTAATTCTTAAGTATTTTTTATGGTTTTACCACATATATTAGTTAAATATTTTATAAACCTAAATTTTAAATCAAATTATTATATTAGTGATTCCTTATTGTCACGTAAGCTTTCGTTTTAGACGTTTTGGAATATTTTAATACGATAAAATCAGTTAACATAGGGTATTCTATTGTTTTACAATATATTATATAATTATAGTTTTACATAGAAGGATTTCCGGAGATGGAATTTTATCAATTTTTTTATTTCTGCAGCAATACATTAATTACAAAATACATTTCTGCAATAATTCTGCATTTGAATTTTTTTTATAAATGTATAAATTTATAAATCACACAAAAATTATTATTAAATATTAGTTTTTGATTTAAAATTTAATGTTAAATAATTATTAAACTTACATTTAATGTGCAATCATTATTCAAAATATATCATTATTAAGAAACAAAACAGACGGTCGGTAGGAGTTTGAAGCACTTCGCTCGTCAGGTAGGATACTGGAGATGGATATATTCAATTTCGAAGCAATGATAAATCATCTTAAAAAAAAAAACGATTCTTGACGAAGCTTCGGTGGATATACTTGACAATTATTGCAGATTATACTAATGTTATATATATGGTAATATTATATAATGAACAAAAAAAGTTTAAAAAGTGCAAAAAATTATTTGGTTATTTCAAACTGAGAACCCCGCACATGACAATACCTAAATATTTCCCCAAAATTCAAACTCATTTCCTTCAAAAATAATACATATTATGGAAAAACAGGGAATGGCTATTAAAAATTATTGTACCGGCTGATTTTCAATCACACAAAATGTGTAAAGCTCAAATAATTATAGTAATTTTAATAAGTAGTGTATTCAATTTTCAGGTCATTAAATCTAAAATTAAGACTATTTTGAATTAAATGACTAAAATTGAAAATCGCTATAATTAGCCAAAAAATGAGTAAAATTTTCGAAATATTTTTGTATTAATATTTTGCATATACAGGCTGGAACAGGACTATTTAAAATATGTAATAACTTTTTTTTTCTATTGAATATTTTTAAGTTTTTTTTAAAATTATTATTCCAGACTATAGCTCTATAATTTAAATATTTTAAAACTAAATTTTAATGTTTAGGAATTTGAAATAAAAATGTAAAATTTAAACAAAAGAGATAGCCATTTGTACATCTGATTTTTAAAAAATTTTGATATCAAGTTTTTATTCACCTTGAGTCAATTATTTATAAATAATTTTTAAAGTTTGTAAAAATTGGATTTTTTTCTAACATTTCATTATACACACATAGCCTATATCATTTAATTCGTTTAAATTATTTGGTGTTAATATATTATTATACATTATTTGATTATGTGTATCACTACAAAAGTTTATTAGTGGATCTATTTCTAATTATCTATAAGAAAATGTGAAACACGGTGGACATCCAGATTCACATTGCCTCTAACGTAATTCAATCACGAAAACACATTGTACATTGTAAACTATTAGTTCAAGATTAACATAACAAAATACATTAAAATGTCTTGACACAAAGTGTATGTGTAGCTAAATAAGCTTTTTATACATTTTTTAATAATAAATGATAAATATTAATAATTAAAACTATTTTATTCAATTGTATATTGTACATATGAACTCTGATCATAAATTAAAAAAGTATACTACATTTTCCTGTAGTCAATTTCATCTAGTTGGTACTTTTTTATAGAGGTCAATTTTCGATTTTCGAAATAATTTTTTAATGCGTAAGGAAAAACTACCCAAAAATTGATGAAAAAACGACAAATATACGATTTTGTCAAATAGAGATTTTTCATTTTCAATCTTGAAATTTACATCCAATATTTAAATTAGTAATATATTTACGTTGATTAAGATTTTTTAATTTTTTTGAAATTTTGGGCTATTTATTGACCTTTTAATTTTCAACGTTTCTAAGTCCAAAAAGAGGTAATTTTGAGTTTTAAGGCCAAAAAATTTTATACAGCGTTAAATATACGTTAGTCTAACTACATTCAAAAAAATCTCGAAAATCCGTAGTCACAATTTATTTTTTATAGTCATTTAAATTTTTTTTACAAAATTAATAATGTTTTTTTTATGGTAGTCACAATACCTGATAATGTATTAAGATACTAAAATAAAATAAAATACAAAACGGCAGGTTGGGGAGAATATGTTTAAAGTGCGAACGATTGGCTTAAAATAATCCATGAAATAATGGAGATATTTTAAAAAATCTTCCATTTTGATAAATCATCTATATTCCTCCTCTAGATATTTAACATGGGTGTCAAGGGATGGATTGCAAAAAGAAAAAAAAATACAATAAACCAGACTCTCAGATTTAAATGTTCCAATATGGTCCATATGTTTATTGATGTAATAATATTAGATCCCAATAAACATTTTGCAATCTTAAATATTTGATGTAACATTAATAGTTAAATATTTAATAATAAATATTTCATAAACATTAAATTAATATAAAATGATTAATGTTTAATTTTTAATGTAGTTAATATTTTATTAATTTAACATTATATGTTATCAATAGTCCGCCAATTTGTAAAAATCAAATTAATTTATAATCAATGTTATCAATGTGGCAATATATATAATGTGTGCAACTCAATTGATTGAATTTTATTTTAATTTCCCAATAATCCATTCAGGTAATTTTTAATTTGCATAACCTATATAGGTATGTACTTATCACAATATTCTTATTAGACTTCATATACCTGTGAATAAGAAACAGCGGGCTAGAAAAAAATCATCAAAGTTATATGATTTATATTTTGAATTTATATTATTTATATTTTATATGTTAAAAAAAAGTAGATAAAAAACGTGGTTATTAATTGGTGGTCGTATATAGGTTGTTTAAAAAATTTACACGGTATTATAGCAATTTTACGACAATTTTTTCTTGACGATGCCGCAAAAAATAAATACTGTTGACTTGTATTCCAACCTCGAACGCGATAATATAAATTTTTCTTAAATATCCGAATAATTGCAGTTAATTATATCAGTTCGAGTCTTTTTTTTTTTTAATAATTTTTTAGCAACAATCATTGTTATATCATTGCACAGCTTTCAAAAAGTATTCAGTTTTTTAGTAGGTATAATGTTTGCAGATAAAATTCGTCATCGTTAAATTGTAAGTATCATTAATATTAACATTCGGAAAATATTTAAATAATAATGTATTTTGTATATATACTTTTTAAAAATCATGAAGTGCAACTGCACTTGTTTAAATTGTATATCAGCATCCACTTTCTATACTATAGGTAACACACAAGAAGTAAATTTGATATTATTGGAGACAGAATGATATTTTATTACGACTATAATCACATAAATCGTGTTTAACATATAATATATTTTGATAATTAATATGTATTGTTTATGTAATTTTTAGTCGGAATAAAAGAAAATGTTCCGAGGTGGAAATAAACGACGAAGACTTCCGAGAACCATTAATATGCAATCGGCAAAAAGTAAACACTACGATAAATGATGTGGTTTATAATAAGCACATAACATGTAGTTTACCTAGTATCTCTAAATTTAATTCAATGGTCCAAGAAATTCAACATCCAAATATATAAGTCACACATTTTATGATACATAACGATAAAATTATCTTAAAGTTTTTTTTTCATTTTTTTCATGTATGTATATATTTTGATAACAGAATGAGTAAATTAAGAGTTTTCTTGCATAGAGGTTTTATCATAGATAGGTTGATAGGAAATTCGTTTTAGTTGGTACATTATAAAGTTCATTTTTCGATTTTCTAAGTAGTTATAGAGAGTGTAAAGGAATACTACCTTTTATAAAGGAAATATCACGAAACTGTTGTAAATTATAGAGAATAACAAATTAAACTAGTCATGGTTACTAATTATTTTGATAATAATTTAAAATATGTATAAAATTATAATTACCAAAAAGACCGAAAATTATTATAAATTGGAAAATTAAAATACCAGAAACTTGAAATTTACACCAAATATTCACTATACAACGCTTTGTAAATTGACATCGTATTTTTTATTAGTCATATAAATGCTAATAGTAATACTCACATAATATATGACAATTCCAATAGATACGAAACCCCCCTCGGACATGACTACCAGACCAGTTTCTCTTTCTCAAAAACCTAATATACCCCTACCTGCATTTACTCTCCCACCGGATTATATCTACCCCATGGACAACGTAATTACCCCATACCAGATATTCCCAACTGATAATTCTTTATCTGTGAAAGATATAATTATGGAACCCGAAAAATTCCAATCTTTATGTACACCGTCTTCAGCATATACAGCCCTACCGAATTTGACATACCCTGTACTCGACGACGTGACTTCCATTTACTATATGACCACCCCTCCAGATTTGACATATGCCTACCTGATGTTATGGATGTAGAAGAATTTAAAAACTTGTTAATGATGGAGAGCAAATTGTATAATGAAGAACACATGTTACCGCCCGACGAAAAGCACATGACGTCGTCCGGAGAATCGATAAAAGTCAACGAAATGTCCGAAATTGACGCGTTAATGATTGACAATGAAAATATTAAACACCCGATAGACAGCATTATCGTGCTATCAGACCACGAAGACGAACTGATGCAGCAAATCGTCAACGTCGACGATTCCGGAGAGTTATATATACCGAAGAAATGATGCAGCAAATCATCCACGTCGACGATTCCGGAGAGTTATCGGATTCTGACGAAGAACTGATACTGCAAATCATCCACGTCGACGATTCCGGACAGTTCATATATACTGAAGAAATGATGCAGCAAATCATCCACGTCGACGATTCCGGAGAGTTCATATATACCGAAGAAATGATGCAGCAAATCATCCACGTCGACGATTCCGGAGAGTTATCGGATTCCGACGAAGAACTGATACAGCAAATCATCCACGTCGACGATTCCGGAGAGTTAATATATACTGAAGAAATGATGCAGCAAATCATCTACGTCGACGATTCCGGAGAATTAATATATACCGAAGAAATGATGCAGCAAATCATCCACGTCGACGACCCCGAAGAGTTATCGGATACCGAAGATATTGAAGACGCTGAGGTGGCTAAGATCAATAACCATTTACAGTAAGTTTAAATGTCTGAATTACGATTACTATAATACTATGCGTATATATTCTTAACGACTATCTTCACAATCGACTACCTATTTACAATTTAGTTTTCAGAACTAGGTTTTTGAAATAATTATATTCAGTATGTATAATATACAAAATATGATATTTTAATTTACTTTTTATTTTATTTATTTTTATTATCACAAAGTCGGGTAGTACGATGCTCTGTACCTATATTATTATATAATTACCATTGTTGATACCTACTAATGTAGATAAATGCTTATTTACCTTATCTATATGTAAACAGTAATAAGTTATCTAAAATTCTAAACTATTATCATAGGTAAACATTTTACTCATCCAGATCATTTTTAATTTTTAATTGCATACATTTATATGAAAGTATAATTTATATTTTTAACAATAAATTTGTCTTTCAGGGTCAGTACACATACATTTTAATTATATGTACCTATCAATAAAATATATACGACGATACACTACGTAGTAGTACGCAATGGTACTTAAAAATATTATATTGTGATGTATACGTAAATACTTGAACAGTTAGGCGCAGATAGTGTGAAAAAGTTCAAATTAGGTTCAAATTGAGTTATTACTTATATAATTATTTTTACGGTGTCATAAAAGTATTTATTATAGTACTTATATGTTATATTATATTGTATTTTTTTTTAAATAGTTAATAATAAAGTATACGAGATATAACTCATTGTATCCATTTTTAATTAAGTTTTAAATTTAATTTGATCTAAACCATTAATTTTAATATAGTTTTAATATTATGTCTAATAGAATACGCAAATATGTACCATGATTTTCGAGTAGTCTTCAAATATTCGATGTTGGGCCTCCTCAAACATCTTATTGAGAAATATATTATGAATGCGTGATAAGTATAGGTATTACGAAAACATTTTTAAAAAATTAAATAGATAATTCAGCTAAATTGATGAACTTATAAAACTAAACACTTTTCGACAATAAGAATAATTTATAGTTTAATCTTCATATTTATCTAATTGAAATTGTATTTATCTGGGCTCAACACTAACAATCACAGACAATATCACTATTGATTTTACACGCACGGATTATATTCAAAATAAAAAATCGAAACTGAATAATTTTTATACAGTTATTTAAACGAACACATATATTACAATAAAACATTATATACGTATCTAGGTTACTAAATTATAATAGGAATTTTCACGAGCTTATTACCGGAATTATAAATGTCAATAATATAATATTATCGTGTAGGACATTCGATTGTAAAAGTTTTTCGTACGTGTTTTACAGTATAGTACGATACACAAATATGCCACAAGAACGGCCCTTGACAACCGATTCACCCGGTTACTTCCCGACCATGGACCTGCACGAGAACTTTCGTAGTATAAACAACTTTTACCATTTGCCAGACACATTAGATACAATCAGATAACGTACACGTTGCATTAAATATAACTTCTATAAGTTATAACTTCTAACAATATATTTTTTCACTTTGAAATTTTAAAAAGCGTTTTTTTATACGTTTTTTTTTTATACCTTTGTTATTTCTTTATACGGTTGTTGAAACTTTTTTTCTCCGTATATTTATTATTTATTCAATTGTCGTTAATACATGCTGTTAAACGTTTCCTAAATCGTACCTACAAATTTTTAATGAAAAACTTGTATTAGAATGTCTAATAGAATGATAAATTTATATAGATAAAAATGTCTTTATCTTATCTAAATAAATAATGTATGGATTATCTGTAGTATTGTCTAAGACAAATAATTTTATTATCTAGACAAATTTATCTATATAATTTTTAATATAACTAATTTTTTTTAAATCACAGAGAACTGAATAAATAATTAATATTAATAGTTATGTATAGTATATTCAGAAACGTTTTTTTTTCCAATAAAATGACTTATTATTGTTTTAAAATGCAATAAATCCACCAAGAATATCTCATGCGATAATCAAAGTCCATATCCCTATTGATACATAAAAAGCGAAGTGCAACTTTAAAAAAAATGTATATTACCTATTATTAATTAGTATGTTCTAGGTATACGTACAGACGTATTATAAAACATTCCATTTTAATATTTTAAAATGTATAAATAAAAAATTAATATTATTATAAATCATTAAATGGTATTTTTAAATTTATATGGTTAAAGTACATTATTCGTAAGTCCATAAATAAAATGTAAGCTAAATGTGTAATATATATTATATATTTAAACTAATAATCAATTAGTGCTGGTTTTTTGGAGGGAGGTTTTCACCCCTTCTGTATAGTAGTCGACGAAATTAAGTTCAGTCGTCAAAAACCGAAAAAAGTAGATGATATATTTTTGGCTTATTTACTTTTCAAAAATGTATTCCTGTTGGTATTTTAGAGACACCCGCTCTCAACCTTATATTTCTTCATGCCGGCTATGTAATCAATTATTTTAAAACACTATCTGTTTTTTATCTGTATAAAATTTAGATACATCTTTATCCAGATACATTTTACTAAATAAAAATTTTATAAAAAAAAAAAATTACAAATCTGGGTCACATATCTGGGACACTGATCCTGAGTAAACAGAACCCCTTAAAAACGCATGTGTGTCGTCCTTCTTTGTATTGTATACAAATGTGTATACTGTATTGCCTACCTATATAAAATCAGGATTTACCTACATTTAATAACCATTAATGAATGTGTCAGAGCTAAAATACTATTCAAATTAAGAAATAAGTATTTTAAATATTACTTTAAATCTGCGAATAAATATTTTACTCAAAAAACTAAAATATATAAAATCTATACTAATCCCAGTTGTTTGAAAAAAAAAACAAAAAATGTCTTGACCCTTCTAATATTATTAATGGAATAAAACTAAAATAAATTAAATGTAAAATAAAAATAAATATACAAATGGTACATAACCGAAATCAAAATAAATACGTTTTAATATTTTAGGTATCTAGGTAGTTTATAATGTTATACAAATTTAAAGAATACTAGTATAAAGTAAAAAAAAAAAAAAAAATTATTATGTGACTCGGATTACTTAAAAGCATTAGGTACATAAGTATACATTTTAGTATTCTTTATGTATTACAATTTATTATTAAATTGATGGAAGTTGGTAATCTAATAAAAATTAATATTTAATACTGAATTAACATATTTTAATATTGAAGGTATTAAAATTTAAAATTTGTTTAGCACAAAAAAAAAATATCCTGATAAATATTTACTATATATTATTAATGAATTTTATCATTTTTAATCACCTAGTATTTTTCAATTTATGATATTAAATTTATAAGATAGGTACATTCTGAATTATGTTTTAAAACGGCTTCTATCCAAATTATTTTTATTGTTATTTTTATTTTTCTTTCTTTTTTGTTCTGTTAGTTTTGATTTACCTATTGTTTGTTTATCAATTGATTTTAGATTTTACCCAAATACTCTGATATAAGCAATCCGTTAAGTAAATTCTAATATTTCTTGTGTTTTTTAAGCGATTATAGTTGAAATCTTGTGGATCAAAATAAAAGGAAAAATAGCGATTTACATAATTTGTTAATATTGTTATAGCTAATAAAATTGGTCAATAATTATTAATTTTATCGTAACCTGATAAATTGTAATTGATTACCTAGTAGTTTTTATTTTTAATTATTTTTTTTAAATAAATTATGAACCTTAAATATATTTTGTTTAGTATTTTATCTTTGCCTTACACTAATAGTGCAGATGAGTGATTTATATAATTATATAAAACTGTATGTACAATGTTACAAATTATTTATTTTTAAATGTATAGGTACATATACATGTGTATTACACCTATAATACGATAATATGAATATTATATCAAACTATGTAATACTACTAGTTGGCGATAGCTAAATATTACACTCTGATAAGACACCAATCGTATATTATTTCAGTGAATCGAAAGTCAAAACTATAAAAATTATTATAATAATAAATAATATTAATTGTGGATAACTAATAACGGTACTAATATTATCATATGCGTAGAAATCATTTTTGTTAACACATAGTATCGCTACCAATGCATTTTAGAAATATAAATATAATATTAAATAACATGGGTAGGTATTATTAAAAAATCAAAAATATTTTATTCAATCACAGTAATTTATTAACAGTTTATTAAATACCATCGATAATTTCAAAGTCGACAACAATATTAAAAGTACCTACACAAAATAATGCACTTTTAGAACTGTAGTATAAAATGTAAGTAACGTGAAATAAATTGATAATTTAATTTTTCATTGTCAATATTAATTAGGTAAATTACTTTAAACTCGCTGAAAATTGTTATTTTATATAATTTTAGATTGTTATTTATTAAATAATAATTTTTGATGACAATTACATAACATTATTATAATAATATGATATTCGCAATTAAAATGATAAAATTGTTATCATGAATCAGACCGCATTTTTTATATTATTATTATTTCATAGAAAAAAATATTTATCGATATTAAATGCATCCCGCAATATTATTATTGATGGATAAGCAGCAAAAATATTCACATTTTCACAAATTTTAAAAATAATTGACTCAACGTTAGTAAAAGATTTTGACATAAAATTTTTTATTTTAAATCAAATCTACAAAATGGCTCTCTTGATTTTTTTTTTAAATTTAAATAAAATTTTACATTATTTATTTCGAATTCCTAAACATTAATATTAATTAAAAAATATTTAAGTTATAATGCCAGGCTGTAATAATAATTAATAAAAAAAACTTAAAAATATTTAATAGAAAAAAAGTTATTGCATCTGTTAAATAAATAGTCCAGTTATAACAGTATACGTTAGTGGTGAAAATTTCAAGCCTGTAGCATCAACATTTTTGGAATTATGAAGAATTTGACCAAAATTGAGTTTACTGATTTTAATGCTAATTTTTCAATAGTTTTTTCTTTCACGTTTATCGAAAAAATTAAAAATCGTAAAATGACCTCTTAAAAGTACCAATTAAATGAAATTTGCTACAGGAAACCGGGTAATTTTGTAAAGATTGAAGTTCCTCTTACGGTTGAAATTTCGTACACGGATAAAAAAAAGCTCGCTTCTCTCAGAATCTAATATTTAAATTAAAATAAATAATTAATAATTAATATACATTTATTATTTAATATTATATACCTAATATTGTTAAATTAAATATCTGAGTATTTATATGTTTAGTGTTTGTATATTTAGTTATATAATATAGGTATTAACTGAATTACTCGGCTTCACCCATGAACAATTTCACAATTTAATTAATGCCTTTTTATGACTACTTAGTTTGGACTAGGCATTTAATAAATACTGAAACCCACTGCTCCCCTTATCATAATTTTCCCCTTAAAGGTCAAATAGTATAAAAATCCTATCTGAGCGTGCGCCTGTGTAATTAGAGGAACATTCTCTAAACATTTCAAATTTCTACGACAAGTAGTTTTGGCTGGGCGTTGAATAATATTGAATTGACCACATTTTCACCTTATAGGTAGAATTTAAAAATGTCCTTTGTAAGCGGGAATCTATGTAAATAAAAGAGTATTCAAAAATGTTTTACGATGTTGTTAAGCCCATATTGGATCATTTGCCATTTGGGTTGGTCAGATATTTTGGGGCCATACATTTTATTTACTAACTACCGTATTTAAGTTTTTGACTAAATTGCAATCCCCAATAAGTAGACTGTTATGTAGTGTATAGGTTGTTTGAGAAAAAATGGACCGAGTGTATGTTAAGTCTAATCGGAAATCGCTGCATGGATTTTATCGGTTTTTTGTGGTTTTTAACATTTACGTATTACCTATGTATATAAATAAATACATATTATAAAAAATAATATATACAAATAAAATTAATATATATTATAAAAAAATAATATAGGTATAAAATAAAATGTACCTAGAGTATTCATAAAAAACATTTTCTTTTTAAATAATATTTTTTTACAATTTATATTAATTTTACTTGTATATATTGTTGTTTTTTATAATATATATTTATTTTTATTTTTATAAGAGTATTAGGTACACTTTTTGAATTAATCAGTTTTTCAATAATCAATTTTAATTTTATAATTATTTAATGTTGGATTACTTCAATATTTTAAAATTTTAATTTTGTTCATTCAACGATAAATCAATAAAACTAAAATGAAAACAAATATTTAATTAATATTGAATATTGGAGTTTTATTGTTTGTTCAATATTAAGAAATATTTTCTTGTTATTTTGGAAGAGTAGATATAAGTGATAAATATCCAATTTTGTAAAGTACATTTGAATATAAATTATTAGTATTTTTATATAATGTTTAATTTTAAATGCATTTAAGGTATTTTGATAATGTTCCAAATATATTTTCTTAAGTACCCATGTCCTAGGTATATTGATTGTTTTTTCGATGATTTTTTTTTAAAAAAATTGCTATATTCTTGTAAAATAATATCTATAAATATATATGTATACTATATAATAAAACTATCTATAAGATGTTAATGGGAAAAGTGCAATGGAAAAATAAGCAAAAAAAAAAGTGGAAAGTTGAAAAAGGCAAAATATATAAATTCATACGGAAAAATAGAAAATGAAAAAAAGGCTTACAGAAAAAAGCAATTATTTAATATAACTAAATAAATAATAATTATAAATAGTAAAAAAATATCACTTTTATATTTTTTAAACAAGTCTTTTACATATTGCGCGAATTCAAAGGTTTTAAACATAATATATAAGTATATTATAGTATATTATAGGTATATCAATGGTTAAAAACGGGTGTTTATTATTACAAAATACTCGTATGTCAAATCCAAATTATGCACTATATAGTATTTAAATTTTGACTCATAATAAAATGTAAATATCTTGATTTTAACTTTTTATAATATGCGATATTGATGTTAATATAAAATATTCCTCCAAAATGAGAAATTATAAAAGTATTTAGTTAGTATTTTACTTTTAACGCAAACAAAATATTTAACCATTTATATTTTTTTATAAAAATAAAATAAAATAAATTTATATTGATAATATTTTTGATATATTATCATTGTCTAGTTTAAGATTTGGTACGTAAAATATACTCGTGATATTGTGATAGTAATACTATGATATATTATTATATTGACTGTGATATGTTTTGTAGAATATATTATTATAGCCGAAAAAACATTTTCATGTCCTCCAAATATGTCTATATTCAATACTGTTTCATTTATTCATAACTCATATCCAAGAATATTCATGATTTATATATCACAACGCCGATTGATATGGTCCTGAATGTCAAATTTGACATACACCTAGAATATATACAATATATATAAATATAATATATTAATCCCCCAAGCACGATACTACAACTTTACAATATTTGATGTGCATTTGTATACATTATACATGGGTATCCAATCTAGGAATTGGAGTCCTTAGGTAAAAAATATATATATATATATATAAAATTGATTGGATTTTAGTATACTTAATATGTAAGCTAGAATTATTGTTTTAGATTTGAAAAAAAAAAAAATAAATCAATCAATATATTTAAAAATTAACCCGTATGAAGTTAGGTATAATACAATTATATGTAATATAAGTATTTTCATGAATATTATAGGTAATATCTGGTCGATTTAGGGTACATTTTAGGAAAAATTTATGTAACTTTATATTATATTATTATAATAATCAATCTTGAAATAGCTTATCTTATAAACAATGAATTGTGATTATATAATTTTTAGGTTTTTCATTAAAATTTTTTAAATTATATAAATGTAGGTAATATATTTTGAGTAATTAAGCTTGTTTTACATTTACAAGTCTTGTTTATATTGTAAGTATATAAAAAGATTGGGTCATAGAACTGATATCAATTATACCTACTGTAGAAAATTTGCTCCCAAAATAAAATCAACATCATTGTCTGATTAATTATAAAACGCATCAATGTATAATGTATATAGGCAATATATGTCATAATATACCTAATATACCTAATAGATTAGATTTTGTTTCCAAGATGGAGAAGGGACATTTTTTACAGACCAATACTGATAAATATTGTTATTTTAGACTGGAACAGATTTTATCGATACTACGTTACTGAATATAGTTATAAGCATTGCGTAATGTTAATATTTGGGATGTGCAGTGTACCAAGGTTTCTGGTAAACATTAAGGAAATTACGGTATCGATCACTGTTCATGTATAGAATAATATAATATACGGTGCATTATTAAAATATCGGTTCCACTTATTGATAGTTCATGTACACCAAAAGTACATAATAATGTACCGTCGGTGGGATTCTTCAGTATTTACTTATAACTAAACGATATAAGAAATAATAAACTAAATAATAGTCCGTATAATAATATGATATAATAAGTATACTCTAATAATATCGAGTACATACATAGAGGTTAAGTGAAGTTACGTCAAGTTATTGGTGGCATTGTATGTAATATATGAATACATTAATTAATGTAACAGTCAAAAACCTATGAAAAGTTTTGCATTGCAACCGAAAAACTGTAGTGCCCTAGTTTTTTTTTTAGTAAATTACTTTAGATTGTTTCCAACATTAAAATATATATTTAGAAAACAATTATTAATTTATCAATTATTTGTGCTTTAATATTTTTATAAAACAGTTTTATTAAAACGACAACTTTTTCATTTTATTATTTTACCATCTTCACATGTGCGTACTATCGATAAGTATAATTTATTATATACTATAAGTGTTAATCGTTATATTATAAGTATTAATAAATGCTGGATAGGTCCTGAATTTTATGACTTATTATTTTTACATTTATATTTATAAATGTAAAATATACAAGAAAAAATTATTTTTCAAATATTTAAAAAGCAAGTTTTTGTGAATAATTCAATATATCTAACGCAATTTATATAAGAAGATAGAAAATACATTTCTTACAAAGTATTCGAAATACATATTTTTAAATAAATCATTGAGACATAGATTTTTAAAAGTATTTTTTATAAGATAGATAATATTATATTAAGCTTTAGTACACTCATTATTTTATTTTCAAAAAAATTGTCCAACGATTTACACAAAACAGTAAAATATTATTTCATTTGCATGTAACTGACGTCATAGTCGTTCTAATAGCAAATAGCTGTTTGCTATATTCTCGCTTTCTTAGTTTGCGTCCGGCGGAAATGACAAAATTTAAATCTGAGGACAAATGTACAAATATTGACTACTGAGATCAATCAAAATCATATAATATAACATACTATATATAATATGTAGATTATCATAGAGATTTAGTGCAGTTTGCTCGAAACAATATTAATATAACTAAGAGTTGGTACCCACGAAAGAATCAAAATATTCTGCGTTAAAATAAATCAACAATTAGCAACTTAAAAAAAACCAGTTTTTTCTAACTCAATTTAAAGTTTATGACATTTAATCACCGAGATAAATTAATATTGTATAATTAGAATAAAACAATTTTATATTTAATGAACGTATTATAATGAAAAAAGATAGTTGCTCGAATTATGAAATTCTTTAATCATATACACAAAAAAAATTATATAGGTATACTTAAAAATATATAATATTATATTTATATAAATAAATATATTTAATTTTAAGATAATTAAAAATGTGTATATTTAATTTGAAGAAAACTCTATAGCACATACCATTATATAATAAAATTATGTTTCGTGGACTCCAAACAAATCGTTCTAAATGACGATGTTACTGAAAAAATATTTTTTACAAGGTTCAGAAAATTAATATAATTTTTTTAATTTAGTGAAGTTAATTTAATTACTAATTGATTTTATGTAGTTAATAGAAATAAATTTGTTGTACTATCCAAATGAGTCTTTTGAGAGGGATGGAAAATAAATTCAAGGTATCAAAATAATTTAGTACTAATCTTAATACTACCTATATATTGTATAGGTACAATATTTTTTTAATTTAATATTTATTACAAATTTTGGAATTTACTATTTCTTCTTCTTCTTCTTCTTCTTCTTCTTCTTCTCCTTCGCCTTCTCTCCCAACTATTTGGGGTCGGCCACCCTGATCCTACACTTCCAATTAACTCTATATTCCCGCATCTTCTTCACTTACTCCCACCTTCCTCATATCACTAGCCATTACATCCCCCCATCTCATTTTCGATCTTCCCCTCCTCCTTTTACCAACAACATGTATTTCCCTTACTAATCTTACTGCCTCAGTCTCATCCCTCCTTAATACATGCCCGAGCCATCTTAATCTATTCTCTCTCATTTTGTCTACTATCGAAGCTACCCCTATACTACCTCTGATATACTCAT
>JAIPRL010000836.1:0-50077 GCA_025469235.1 Pemphigus obesinymphae
TATATTTTCATTACTTTTTTATTATTATTATTATTTATAGATATATATATATTCATTACTGACATTTAAACAATATTTTTAAATATGATTTATCAATTTATTTTTTTAAAAGATAACTTAAATTATATACAAATTTAATTTCTGTTTAATAATATTATGAATTTAAGAATATATATATGTTATATATTATTTTTTAAATGTCTAAACAATTTATTTTATTCTGTTTTAGAAAAAATTAACTACGAATTGAAAATTATTATTGTCTATAGTAAAGTCATGAAATGATTGAAAAAAGTATTTAGGCTCCAAATATAAAATAAACATACACATTGTGCATCTTGTCTTTGAATATACGTAATTTTACACGACGAGGCGTGTATGCGCAACAGGGTGTCCATAATCTGACCTACATAATAAGTATTATTGTCCCTTTCTACCAGATTCGTGTGCAGACGAATAGGACATTCATTCAAGACATCATAATATTTACCGTCCCTTTCACTTCTAAAAAACATATCCTGTCCATTATATATTTATATATATACCAATTTTTCATAATAACCCCGACTACTGAATAATATAACCCATACATCAATCTTATACCTATATACGTTATTTCCGCAAATTACCATTCTTATAATATATAATTATAATATTCTTATTATACTTAATTTCCGCTTATTATTATATTTTTACAATATATAAATTTATTATTTTATATATATTTATATACATGAACCTTAACTTTTCATTTCATGACACTGTAACATCCAAGATTATTAGATATATTATATTCAGGCAACTTAGCAAAAAAATAAAAATAAAATAAAACGCATTTGAAGACTAAGGGGAGATAATTTTGATATAAAAAGATCTGAAACAATATAATATAGAAGGGATTGAGTATCTGAGAATATGAGAAATGTATCCACCGGGAAATTTTGAATGAGAAGAAGGACATGAAAATATCGAAACACTACTTCTTTTTTTTTTTTCTTTCTTCGTGACTTCGGCCTTCAAGACCATGTCGTCCAACAAATATGTCTCCATGTTTCTCTATCTAAAGCTAACTCCTTCCAATCCTGGTCTCACTTTCTCTATGTCTTCTTTGACCCTATCTTCCCAGCGTAACCTTGGCTTTCCAAGTGGTCGTTTTCCTTGTGGTACTTTCTCTTGTACTATTTTTATCAATGACCCTGTTTTTCTCCACTTTAGTCTTCTTTTGGTGATGTCTTCTTTAATGCTTGGTCTTTGATACAAATCCTGAAGTTCCTTGTTTTTATGTATTCTTCATTCACCTGTAGGTTCGTCTATACATGGTCCATAAATTTTCCTCAGCCCCTTTCTTTCAAACACTAATAGAGCATTTTCGTCTATTTTCCTCAAGGTCCAAGTTTCCGAATCATATGTCACCACTGGCTTGATAAGTGTCTGGTATATTTGGGACTTCAGGTTTTTCGAGATTACTCTATATCTTAATAACTTTGTCAGGCCAAAATAACATTTATTGGCATCTTGTATTCTAGCTTTTATTTCTGTGCTATTTCATTCTTCTGAGTAATTAGTGTGCCAAGGTATTTGAACTGCTGCACTCTTTTGAATTTGTAGTTTTCGAATTCTAGGACCTCGTTACGACAGCCTATTTGCTCATGTCTTTGCACTACCATATACTCAGTTTTCTCAGAGTTAATCTCTAGACCTACACGTTTAGCAGCATTTATGAGTTTTTTTGATTGTTCTTTGAGTTTATCTTTGCTTTCTGCCATCAAGACTATATCGTCTGCATATGCTAATATTCCAATGTTATTTTCTCCTAGTTTTACACCTTCCTTATCCAGAGCTGATTCTCTAACTACTTTTTCTGATATTATGTAAATTAAAACCGGTGACATAGCGTCACCCTGCCTTAGTCCAGTTGTCACTTGTACTGTTTTCGATAGGGCATGTCCTACTTTTACCTTGATGTCAGTGTGACCAATACTGCACTCAACTAGGTTTATTAACTTACTAGGCATTCCGAACTCTTCTAAAGTCTTGATTAGGGACGCTCTATGTATTGAATCATACGCTTTTTTGTAATCAATGAAAACCATATGTACGCTTTTATCATACTCCCAAGTTTTTTGTAACACCTGACGCAGAATGAAGATTTGATCTATCGTGGAGCGGTTTTGCCTGAAACCGGCCTGATATACTCCTATAATCTCTTCTGCCCAAGGTTTGATTCTGTCAAGTATACAATAAGATAAAATCTTATACGTTACATTAAGCAGGGCAATCCCTCTATAATTGTTGCATATTTGTTTGTTTCCTTTCTTGTGGATGGGATAGACTAAGGCTGGTTTCCATTTCTTTGGTATCTCTTCTTTTTGCCATATTAAACTTATTAAACGGTGAATATATTTGACAAGATTATCCGCTCCTGCTTTAAGTAGCTCTCCGGTAATCCCATCTTCACCGGGCGACTTGTGGTTTTTTAGGGTTTTTATTTGTTTTGCGATTTCCTCTACCGTAGGTTCGGGATAATCTTCCCTATTCGGTTCTTTATTCTCAAAGACGAATGGATTAGTGGGTTCTCTACAGTTCAGCAACTGGTCGAAGTATTGAGCCCATTCCTCGACTATGTCATCTCTATTCGTTAACAAAGTATCATTTTCGTTTCTTAAAAACATTTCTTTCGGTTTAAAATCCTTGCTTAAGGAGCTGATCTTCTTATATAGGTCTCTTGTCTTATGATTTTTATAATCCTGATCCGCACTTCTTACTATGTCTTTGATAAATTTTCGCTTCTCGCATCGTATAATTTTGCTTATTTCTTTTAGTCTTGTTTTATATCTAGAGAATTTTTCTTCATTTTGAATATAATTTAACCAAACTTCCATTGCTTGCTTCCTGTATGTAGGGCATTTTCGCATATCTGGTTAAACCACGGATTCCTCATAAATCGTCGTACCCCAACTATTTTTTTTTGTCGTTTTGCGAATCACATTTCTTATAGCCGACCATAAGCTTTCAATATCATGATTCCCGTAATCTATATGTTCATCATTAACCTCGTTTAATAAATTTTTACGGAAATCTTCACAAATTTTGAGGTCACATAGTTTTTGTATATCAAAAAGTTCTGTTTGTTCTTCCTTTCTCTTTTTTGCTTTCTTCAGTTTCACTTTAAGTCTCCCTACAACTAGGAAGTGATCAGATCCTCATTCCGCATCGCGGAAGGTCCTTACATCTAGTACACTATTGCTGAATCTCGCATTCACCAATATATGATCAATTTGGTTAATGTATCTGCCATCTGGTGACCTCCAGGTACCTTTATGTATTTCCTTATGTGGGAATGATGTACTTTTTATTTTTAAACCCCTTCCTGTAGCTAATTCGATTAGTCTGAATCCGTTGTTATATGATAGCTGATGTAAACTATTCGACCCGGTAGTTGTTTTAAAGCACTTTTCCTTACCAATTTTTGCGTTAAAATCACCTAATATATATATTATAATATAATATTTTTGCATATATATTAATTATATATTTTGCAAATATATTATAATGCAATGTCTGAAGATTCCCTCTAACGTGGATTCCAACCGTGAATAAAATTCCTCCTTTTCCTCATCACTTTTATCTTCAGATGGTTCATGTGCATTAACAAATGCAATTTTGAAGAATTTTCCCTCCACTATGAGAATAGTCAGTCTGGAGTTCACTACTTTAAAGTCTTTAATAGCGGGTACTACAATCTTTTTAACGATAAAGCTGGTGCCCCCTTGTCTGCGATTGTCGCATTGACCGAAAAATATTATCGCGTTCCCTATTTCTGTAGAGCCTTGTCCGCTCCACCTTATTTCTTATATATCTAAAATCTCTAATCTATACTTATTAAATTCCTTAACTAGCGTTAAGGCTGCTCCTGGCTGATATAAAGTTCGTATATTCCATGTTCCAAAACGTAGAGCCGATTTCCAGTTTTCCAGTCTTGAATCCATTACTCTGTTCTCCGAGGCGAAATGTTGGATGCCTGAACAATGGTATTTTACGATAGTGGGTTGTTGGCCCACTGATCAACCCCCAACCTGGAGGGCCAGACCACTCCGATCACCTAAGACCAGAGTGAAGCTATTACAGCACCCAATTAAGGGCACTGGGCGATGGGGACGCTACTTTCCCAACGACAAAATCGAAACACTATGTTGAAATAAATGAAGCATATAAGAAGAAATAATATGTGATATCGAAAGGTGAAATGCAGAAATATAAATTGAAAAACTAAAGCACATCCTTTAGTTACTGAAGTTCTGAACTATTTGTATAAATAATGCCGCTGAACAAATGTTCAACCGTTACATTAAACAAGTTATTCATTACTCTTGTGTAGTCAGACTCAATAAAACGGGTATCACGCCCGATGTCCAGCTGGTACCTGTCACCTCATCCCTTAGGCTATCTCCACGCCCAACTATAGAAATTCCTCTCACTTATTTTCCTATTTAAAAAGAAATATGGGTTTATGGAAACCATACATATTTTTTTTTTAATAAACGAAATATTTTTACGTCTTTAAGCAAAAGTAACCACATAAATAAATACATTTAAATACAATAATTTTCCAAACTATTTTTGAGGGAGCTTTCGTAACTTTTAGATAGGTCGAGCCCTCTCCCCGATTTCCGCCAATGCTTGTAGGCCCAAGAGACATAAGTAAATCGTGGAGGTATTCTGAACATATAATATAGATTATTAAAATAACATGTTTATGATGTACCGTGTGATGTGCGTTATTGAAAACAGAGGACACGGTGTATACAAATAGGTATAGCATCGAAAAACTGAAATACACATTTTTGAGAGTACTTTAAAAATGTTATTCTTTCGAAATATTAACGTCGGCCCCTATTTTTCCGACACCAGATTCGGATAGCCGTTTCAAATTCGAAAAAAGTCGATTAATTTAAAGAAATTTAAATATTTACACGAAGTAAATATAATGCTGTAACTCGGTCAAATTTCCGTTCATGACCATTGATTAGTAGATTGAAGTTTCTTGAAAAAATATACCTAGTCTAGCCGGTGTTAAAAATAGGGGTTACCACTTTAAAGAAAAATATCGTATGCCACTGTATTTTTTCGTTATTGTCGTTCCGTATCATTGAATTTTTTTTTTTCATTGCTTGTATTATGGTAATTGGAAAATGTATTTTCGACAACAGAATATTATAATTTTTCAATATACATACAGGTACTTGTTACAAATGTCAGTACTTACTTGAGTTAATTTTAATTGTCAAGATGTACACCCATCTCTGTGACTGTTTGATTTCCTGCTTTCAATTTATGTGATTATCGTATAAAATAAATTACAAAAATCTAAATCGGTTCACCGGGTAAAAAGTGGCGTGCCAGGGTAACGTTACCCTGGCAAGCCAAAGTAAAATCGAATTTTCTCGATGAAATTTTTGGGTATGAATTCGGGGATTAGTGGTACAAATTATGGTACAATTAATGGGATAAAAAAATTCTAAAAATTCCAATATGGCGGTGCCAGGGTAACGCACTTTATAAAAATTAGTAATTGGTAAAAACGACGACTTGTGGGATGGACGGTCAGAAAGGAAAATGAAACACAACCTGATCCTACAGATCCCAATATGATATCCAACAGATACTTTTGTCTTTTAAATAATTCTCCTCTCCAAATACAATTAAACAACTTCAACGTTTCCTATATAGGTTTGAAACATTTTTATTTATAGATTTATTCCAAATTTTAATAAATCAGCAGTTAGCTCACTAATTTATAGAATTAACTATGAGTAAATTTCAAACGAAAAAAATCATTAATTTACTTGACTGCAAGGAGAAAAAATTACCATAAAATTGTATCTGATGCAACTAGTATGTTTTTAATATTACTAAACGAATTTAATTGATAGGTACAACTAAAAAAAAATATATAGTTTAACTATTAAAATTACTTCAACTATAATGTTTATAATTATATGTTATAAATATTTGTAAAAACTTACATCAAGCTCACCTTCCGCTCCCTACGAACCGGTTTTTTTCTTATTAAATCAAAAAATATTTCATAAAATGCCTCTACGATCGCACTATATTCGCTGCAGTTATATACAATTATCGTACAATCACCACCAAAACCAACCCATATTCGTATTATAATTCATTGATTATTTTTTTTTTTTTAATATATCCATCAATTCGAAAATCATCGTCTCCCGTTAAAAATGCTAGAGGTGGCAACTATTGGATCTAGGTGAGCGGTAAATTACACCTTTTGACTCCCGTGGCTACGGCTGCGGGCTTGTTTTTACTGCTTCTAAAATATAAATTCATCATAATAAAAAGTCTACAAATCAATTAAAATCAAAATGGTTTATTTATTTTATTTGAACAAAATATTTAAAATGTTACACATAACTGACAAATACTATATATTAATGTTTTATTTATTATATTTTTATTCGGTCCAATTAATATTTATATAAATAACATCGGCTATGACTGCGAGAATGTATTACATTATTTAAGAATTTAAAACGATAGAATCGATAATAAAATATAATTAGATGCAATTAAATTGTACAACTTTTTCTCATATCTATAAAATAGAGTGTATTATTATAATATTGGGTAGGTATATATTACGACCGTTTTCAAGAGAACAAAATATATGAGTAACAACAACATAATAACATAATATTATTATTAATGATCATTTATCATTAATGAATTCAAAAAACGCTCATTAATAAACTTTTTTTTTTTTTTTTTTTTTTTAATAACTAAATTTATTTATAAAGTTAGGTCAAACAAATTTGGTTAAGTAATAAGTGGTAAAATTAGTAAACTCTATTTTAGGTAGGTACTACGTATAATATATAATAAATAAATGACATGTTCACAGATACATATATATATTATTTTGAACAAGCACAAATTAATGTTAATGGCGAGTAGTCTTATATATAATATATTGTATAACTTGAACGAAAAATTTTCGACCATAATAGGTAATTCATGGACGCGTCTTAATTGCGTGTTAATTTGCACAAGTGTATTTAAAATTTGATTAAAAAGAAAAAAATAAAACAAACCAATAATTATTTTTGACTATTCTGCACTTTTATTGTAAGTAAATAATATTTTTTAATAGTTAGGTAAATGGTTTTTGAAAAATATGACGCGTCTATATAATTTTGGAAAACAATATATAGGTACGGGGGACGAAGACATTTCCGTGATGATTTATCAATTTTCACCCAATTTATATTAGAAAGTCTTACACCGATATATAGTATTTCAAAGACTATTAATTACTCTAAAAAGTAGGTATATGAATATATTATTTAGTATTAGTATATTCGTATACCGATT
The DNA here is from genome assembly GCA_025469235.1 of Pemphigus obesinymphae. Classification (NCBI taxonomy): domain Eukaryota; kingdom Metazoa; phylum Arthropoda; class Insecta; order Hemiptera; family Aphididae; genus Pemphigus; species Pemphigus obesinymphae. The sequence goes on from JAIPRL010000836.1 coordinate 7,396, forward strand.
TTATTTCATCCAGTCCTTTGTATAAAATGTTCATATATTTCACGTCACTATATTTCTAAATTTCGGACAAATTAAACATTTTAATGTATACCACCTATATATGGTGAAATTATATTAAATTCTATTATAATTTAAGAAAATTTAAAAGAAAATTACGGTTCTCTTCAATTAATAATAATATGTTATTATATGTACATAGATTAATAATAATTATAGTGTATCGAAAGACAGATGTTATGTAATAAAATATATAGGCCATAGGTACTTACAATATATACATACAGAGTGATTGATATAGCCTGTTCACTGCATTAACTCGATTAACTTTAGTGTCTACAAATATTTATTTTTAAATTAATTTACAATACCAACTTATGATTATGTTATCATTTTTAGCAAAAAATTACAATTATATCTTGTAGATTTTTTATTCGTTTCAATCCTATATATATATCTTTTTTTTACATTTTTCTGGAAAATTTTTGTGTTTAAAAGTCAAATAATATAGAACCAATAGTTTTTTTTTATCTGTCTTATTTTTATATAATATATCTATATCCAGATGAAAATTTTAAGCTAAAAAACTTGTAACGACGTTAATTGTGATTATTGATATATATTAGACGGCTTAGGTTAGGTTAGGTGTTTGGTTTAATAATATTATATTATAAAAAATGTGATGAATTTTTCTTAATTTCTGAAGTTTTAAACCATTTTAATAAATATTTATTTTCAGTTTTAGGGATTTTTTTTATAGTGCTATAAAAATATTGGGGAAGGAATTCGACCTAGTTGAAAAAAAGTTTTATTACAGTTTTAGGTCTTAAACACATTTTTATTAATGGGACTTTTTATATTTTTTAGATTCTTAAAACCTAAGTCTTATTTATAAATAATCGTCAGTCGGTCCAATATTAAAATTGTATTTAGGTATACAATTTAAACGTGTAGTGTTATTAATTACGATTATTTCAAATTAAATATTTATAAATTCAAAAATTTTCTGACATGTTAACGAGGTGAGGTTAAATGAATCATCCTGTATATATATTATAGGTAAGTACCTAATTTTTTTTTTTTTAATATTTGAAATTTTTAGAAAAAAAAAAAAAAGAAGTAGGTAGGTATGGTCTTATACCAATGAAATTTACCTATACAATTAATTATAAATAAGTTCTTATAATTATATAATATTATAACTAAATAACCGTCGCGCGTCGTCTGCATAAAAAAAAAAAAAAAACATTCCTAAGTAAAATTTAAGTCAAGCAATTATATATATATAACGAGAAATTATTATTCTATACAATAACATTAAACACTAAAATAAACTCACAGCTATTATCTATATAAACAAATAATAACCTAAAACATTTGAAAAACCTTAAAATATTAGATTATATAATATATACACGTATTAAAAATATATAACAAATAGATAAAAATTAAGTGTGTTATCTTAATATTATTTAAAAAAGAAATTATAGTTATTATTATCACGAAAGTATCTTATTCGTATAGTATGCATGTGTTTTTGAGTAACTAGTGCAGCAGTGCGGCAAAATATTTTTTTGTTTTTAAAAAAGTGCATGTTTTATTTATTATTATTATTATTATTATTGAGAAAAAGTTAAATTTTTTCCATTGTGTGCAGTATAATATTGTGTGTATAACGAGTGCTAATTAGTCATTATAAATTCGTCCGATTAATATTATATTATTGTTTTAGTCAACTTTTTATTGTCAGCGTTAAGGCAACTCGTTGTATCCTGAAAAATTTTTGAAAAAAAAAAAACATGTACTTTCATGTATTATAATAATATGTAACCAAACACTATTCAAACCGAAAAACATACAACGAAAACAATACAATTTTAACAATAATTATTAACGAATAAATAATACACAAAATTAACAATAAATATTATGTTTTTTACACATAACAAAAAAAAAATTCCAAACAAAACAAAAGTTCACGGTCTTAAACCTAATATACTTAAATCTAATTTATTGTCGTGTCAGCCTTGAGATAACTATATCAAAACAGTTATCTCTCGTCTTAATCGTATATATTATTATATTAAGTCTTAACCATTTTAAAATATACATTACACTTACATAAAATAAATAATATATTACTTAATAATTTTTGTGAATTTAAAGTTATACAAATATAAATATAATTAATAATTATTAATTATGACTTAAATTAAACATTATTTTAAATATTATACAGGCACCTAAAATATATGCATAACATTAGGTTTTATGTATAACTTTATCATTAAATCAATTTAGAAAATACCGATATAGTATAATTTATATTACCTATACCCATAGAAAGATTAAGGATCATAATAATGTTTTTTTTAGAAAACAAAATCATTTAAGAGAAATTCGACATAACATACATTTTATACTCTTTTTATTTAAAAAATCATCCTCTAAATGATTATATACATATTATATATATAATAGGGATGAGCTACTACAGGGGTGAACTAGTCAATAAGTTAAAGTTAAGTTAATGTTAATATTTTATTATTTAAACAAGCTGATTTCATGTACGAAATATATTAGTTATCAAATATACAGTTGAAATGTCCAGTAAATTTTTGCTTATTTACGGTTATGTGTATAATAAGTAAATATTTATCTTCGAATCCAAGTTGCAATAGAAAAAAATGTTTTCGTTCTACAATTTTTAAATTGTACAAAAACATACAGTGAAAAATGAAATGTATTACTAGTATTATTTCTAGAAAAAGTCATTAATAATTTTTTCATTAGTTTATAATTCCATTTCAGTCATTAATAATTAATTAATTATGGAAATTAATAAAAATCATTTAATAGGTTATATCTATTTTTTCTAAAACTAACTTTTATTTCTTTGAAAAATTAATTATTGAAAATTAAGAATACAAATCATCTTCATGAAATTTTCTTCATCAAGAAAAAACTTCTTGAATAACTTAAGTTAATTAATATAAATTAAGTATCAAGTTTGAACTTTAACTAATCAAGTCATTAATTAATTAACTTTAAATATTTTAAAAAATGTTCAAATTAACTTGACTTTAACTATACTTAACTTTATAATTAAACTTTGCCCATCCTCAGTAAATACAAATTACTGAAATATATAATATGCATTTTTCAAAACTTTAATTTATTATTTATTTGAGGAGAATTTTTAGCATTTTATTTGTACAGTTAAATCATTTCTAATATGTAGAAATGCACGAAATTTTTTAGTGGTTTTCAAAACAGATATCGAATTTTCTCAAGATGGATAAAATATAACAGTTACATTATTTATACGAAAATGATATTAAGAGGAAACGAATGGATATCGTGAGATTTAATTGTATATCATGTGATAATATAATTGACATTATTCGAAAAACTTAAAAACTTCTTGAAAATATCTTATTTTCTAAAAAAAAAAAACGAAACAACGAAAACTATCCTATAATATTATATAAATATACATTTTAAACAATAAAAATCTTGTGGTGACGACGTTTATTGCGGTTGTATTGATACGATTTAAGATGACATAATGACGTCATCCATAGGAGTGTATAATATTATATTGTTTGGGAAATTATTCTATACGTGTTTCGCTTCAAACCGTAACTTAAGTCAATTGTTATTTTTGTTATTATTATTTTTATTTTTCAAGGAATAACGAAAAATCTAGCACACCCGGCTTCGTTGCCGCGGCTCGCATGTACCTATATTGTATCACAGTAGGACGAATTTTGAAAAGGCTTTCATTACAATAATATTATAATATAGTGGCAATGAACATATAAACATACCTACCTATTTCTAAATATTTTTCTTCTAAATTTTTTAAGAAAAAAAAAACAATTAACCTAACCCATATATAATAGGTACCGAATGTCAAGTGCAGTTTAGTCAACTATAAACGGAAATAATACTCAACACCGACACGACCGTACATTACGATAAACATTCACACTTAGGAGATCCCGTGAATATCCCGTGACCTGCGTATATAATTCGCACTGTTCGTATAAAAACAATATACCTATGTATTGCCGGACCTAATAGCAATCGGATTGGATAAAATTTATGGACATTTCACGTAACGGGATTGATAAATGAACGAATTGTACTGTAACGTTTTGGCAACCTTATCACAAACCTTGATACATATTATACCACCTGCAGAAATTCCACTCTTGACGGACCAACCGATAATCGCAGGAAAAGAAAATAATAACGTGATAAGCCGTATTTCTTATCGATTAGGTTTATCATTTTTATCAATCCTGTAATTTGGATTTGTGAGCAGAATAAAATATTAATTTAAATAAAAAAAAGAGAAAAGATTAAAATGGAAAGTTTATAGAAAATTATGGAATTGTGTGACGGGACCAGTTGAAAAACAGTGTTATTATGCACATGGCGTGTTTTAAGAAGTTGGTGTAAGAATGTAGAATACACGAAAAAACTTTTTTACGGAACTGTCTGAAGGTATAAATAAACTTGAAAATTACAATTATACCGCAGATTTTGGTAGGTATTTTAGAAGTATAAAAGGTACAACTCAACAGAAACTGAAAATGGGAATTTTACAACAGTTCATTTAGTAATTAATACAAATATGTTTTTAGAGGCTTCACACAAAAGTATTATTGTTATCTAGATGGAATACAGTACAAACTGGACTTATTATTATTTAGGGACAAAATGTTTGAAAGAAACATCATAATTTCTAAACAAAAAATATCTATTAAAATACTGCAAATAGACAAAAATTGTATTATTTACTATTTTCTTTTCAAAATTTTTGATTAAGTAATTTAATTAAAAACTTGTGAATGATGTTAAATTTAAATTTTTTTTTTTTTTTTTTACTTTTATTGCCATCGGCAGTATTAAAATAAAAATAACACGGTTTATTGTAACGATAAACTAGTTGATAACAACCACGATAAAAACAAAACCAAATAATACGGCTTATCACGTCATTTCTTTTCTTGCGAAGATCGGTTTGTCTTGACGGACACGAAAACGTAAATGAATTATATCACGAGACTCTTTTGTCGGCGTGGAAGAAGAATATCAGCTATTGTTTTTCGCCAACAAGAACATTCAGACTAAAAGAAACTCGAGTTTCAACGGGCCTTACGATTATATTCATATAATCGTAAGGCCCGTATAAGAAGACGACAGGGTCTGGCAGAGCCGGCCGGAAAAGACGGTTTTTGGGGGGTTGCGGCGACCTCTCATTCAAGAAATAAATCGAACACAGTCCAGTCGGCATAAAAAAAATGTTAATGGTATTTTTTTTTTTTTTTACCATTTTGAAGAAGGATTTCGGTGGTTTATTGATGATTTTTTTACTTATTGACTTTTTCGGAAAAATAAGTCGGCAAAATTACTCTGACGACCCCCACAAATATTTTTTAGCACCGGCTCTGGGGCCGAGTCGTGATACCTCTGCGGATTGTTGTAAAACGTCATTTCAAAGATCTTTCGTTCAAACCCGGAGACCGGAGTGCACCAACCGGTTTACGTATATAAAAGCCGGCGACATGAGAAATCGTCTCGAAGAATTGATTTTTCGTCATTCTACGAGACGTACATTGTTGTATACGTACAATATTATAATAATTTACAAGGTATAGATTATATATTGTAATATTTTCAACGGGAAATATAGAGAATGTTATAATGTTACGACGCGCATTATAATAATATATAAAACGTATACCTCCTACTTCCTACCAATAGTACCTACCTAAGTATATAATATGGCCACGTTTTATTTATTTATTTTTTTTTTTCATTTTTGAGCCATCGAAGCTAAAATATCCGTTATATTATATAGTCTATATTAAATAAAAAAAATTTGGAATTGACAATAATTTAATGTATAATGTTATATTATAATAATAGAAACATCGATAAATGCACATTACGCTATATACCTATGTACCCTATATACTACCTATATAATATTATATCTGGACAAACGTCAAATTCGTATTCTAGGTTCTAGATGCGAGTGTGTACAATAATAATAATAATAATAATAATAATAATTAAATATAAACGTTATTATATTACAATTGAGACGAAATTAATTAACATGTTAAATATTATAGGTATATCATATTATTATTATTATTATTATTATTATATACTATATTATATTATATACGAGAGAGAAAAATATTAAGTCAAAACTACGCAATTAACGATTATTATTGCTCGTGTGTTGTATAATAATAATTGTTATATATATTTTTTTAATTATAAAGTACATTATAATAAACGACGAACGATATTCCGTCGGGCCGGTCTCGTGCCAGACGTTTACAACAATAATGTACTGTTGTCGTTCACTCGGGCGCCGCGAACGGGTTGGTAGCAACTGGTTTGGCCAAAAACGGATTTGTCGGATTGTCCGTCGGTGGCGCCGGTTCGGCGTCCACGCTGCTCGTGTTTAGGCCTGCGTTTACGAACCCCTTGCCGCCCGACCGTTCGACCGAACCGTACGACGAAAGTCTCTTCTTCTCGACGCTCACCTGTAAAATGGGAACACGACACGTCGGGTTATGGGTCTAAACGTAAATTCACACTATATTCATAGTTAGAGTAGAGTAAAGTAGACAAGAGTAGAGTAGAATTTAATTAAGATTACTCCGAAAATCCAAACCATGGTTAATGTTTATAATAAATGATAAGATCTTTTGATAAGGGGCACCCACGAGTCACGAACACGATTGTAAAGACACTAATGTCCCTCTGAATTACGTACCTATGCTTAAACAATGTTCTTTATAATCGTACTAGTATTATACGTACTTTATACTCAATATAAATAAAAATCACTTGTTGTCTACTATATATAGTAGCGGCTCGTGGGTGAAATATCTGGTGGTGCACAACCAAAAAATACTACGGGTCAGTAACAAAAATATTAACAATATTATATTATGCTATTTTTTCTAAAATGTCCGTTATATCTGTGTACTGTACTACTGTAATAACAAACGTGATGTCATTCATTTTATTATGAACATACCTACATTCATATCAAGCATAATTCAATTTATCTTATGTCTATATAATCTAGCTAAGTGATACCCTGATAACATCTGAAAATGGGTAGATAATAACTGCACCAAACGATAAACATTAAACATCGTTATGACATACGACTACAGAATAGTTAGATATACATAGTTGGGAAATTTTTTTTAGGGAATTTTTTAAACTTTTTTTTTACGATTTTGTGTTTGTGTGAGGCGTACGCGATCATTAGTTATAGTAACACCCGTATAAAAAGTATACGGGGAGCCATTACACGCACCAGCGTGCACATGTCAGCCATTTATTTTATAACCACGAAATAATTAAAATTTTCCACTGAAATAGACGATTCTATTTCTTCGTCGCAACGAGTTCATCGATTTTAATTATGAAAAAATATTCGAATTTTCCATAATATTTACGAGATAATAGTTGAAGCACTTTTTTAAAATTGTTTTTATCTAATTAGATATTTATGTTCAACATTTTGGAATTTTTTTATTTGTTTTAATTATAATATAAAATATGAAAAATCTGGCTCGATAATTCCCTCGATTAAGTAATGACTATATACCTATGTTATCAAAATTGTTATCCGAGTACGCATCGTGCCGGACTGTTAGAATGAGTAGTTTTTGACCAAAAACATTGTGGTGTAAAGATACCTTAGTAAGACGATAACGATAGATTCCCTTCTCTCTCTCTTTCTCACTATCTTTTTATTGTCTAAACCAAAGTTCTAATTATTATTTACGAGTGACTTTTTACGTAAATATAGTAAGTTGATTATTGTTATTATTGATATTGTAATACCAATAATTTTCTCTCTTTTCGTGTTCCTATCTATGCAACTATAAAGAGATCACTCTATATTCTACGTCCGTTCTCACCGTTAAAACTACAGCCATAACCATCCTATTTATAAAATGTTGTGCCACCTTAACATCTCCTCGCTTTGTTCTTTTCATTTATGTTATGACTAAAATATTACTTTCTCTTATTATCTCAGTTTTGCTCGCCATATTTAAACTGTTAACTTATCGTTTTATATGTTTAAAAAGCTGTTTTTTATTATTACAATCTGTATACTACACTGTTATATATACTGCTCATTGTATCATATTATAATTATTGTTTAGGTTATTTGTAAAATGTCACCAAATTTTGTGATTTCCGTTTGACGTTAATTAAATAAATAAATATTAATATGACACACCTGAAAAATTCAAGGGACTCGATGAACCCAATATTATATTTTCTAAAGTTATAACAAGATAAAAAGTATAATAATAAGTATTATATTAAGTTATACAAGATGAGAAATTAAAAATCGTTGCATACACCAAATTTACCCATATTATCTTTAACTTATTAACTTTATTGCATTATAGATTGAAGCACACATTTTCCAAAATTTATAAATCATAACCGTGTTCATTAAAATTAGAAGTGTTTAGATTAAACGAACATTTTATGGATTAAATTTGTACCTTACATACCACTGAACTCTGAAATTGTATGGGACCTCGACCATATTATTTTTGATTTCCCCACAATATTCTCTCCTAGATTAAACCTTCTTTCCCGAATCCCGTTTACGCTCTCTGGGTTAAACATATCCTGACATTAATACTTGCTTCTAAACTATGGTTCCCAACCAGTTATCTCTAGCATAATCTTTTTTATACTCATTGCTACTTCCTTATTTAATGTAACATATTTATTTATATTTATATTTTAGTTTTTTATTTATTTTTCTTTTCTTCATTTTTTTTTTTCATTTTATAATTGACTAATCGTTATTATATAATATTTTATTATAATGATTATTAATATAAGATCCAGTTTTCTTCTACTCCCTCTCTAAATGTGTATACCCGCCATTGCTTATACTATTAAATTACAACAATTATAAATATATTGTACTCGTATAATATAGGGATAACCAACCTCATCCATTTGTTGATCTTCTTCGACCTTAGGCTCGGCCCACGGTTGCAATTCTCCCGAAGCAAATATACCGTAGAACACCACTCCTATGTAATGTATAATGGCCGCCATTATGAAAACCTCACTCCAACTTTGTCTCGTCTGTGTTTATCATATTGTTATTAGATTAATTCATTCTAAAACACTAAAAATCATATCACTTACCTTATGCCTAATGATGATATTGATCGCAATTGGACATAAAAGACCCGCTATAGTTCCAATTCCGTTCGAGATGCCCATCAGTATACTAGCATATCTAGGTGCGATGTCCAAATGGTTTACATTGAACCCTATAAATGTACCCAAACGATACTTGATAAATTCATTTCCATATATGTTTAGTTTGTTACACTTACCAGAAATAGCGAATCCACTGAAAGCTACACCACAAGTCAATGCAATTGTAGCCGTAAGAGGTGTACGAGCGTTAGCTAACACGAGGAAAAATGTAGCCTCCATACCGAAACCGCCACAGTTAAAAATCTTCCTGACGCTGGTCGTGGAAAGAATGCCATTCTTTCGTAAGTGATCTGCTAAGATACCTCCGAGGGGAACCACTATAGTCATCAATAGATGAGGCAAAGCACCGATGTAACCCGTCTGTAAATAGTAAAGTTTTACAAGATATTAATCGATATTTTTATGATTATCCTATACGAATTCCAGTAAACGATGTATTATAGATCAAACGTAAAACTCTACTACTAACCGCAGACACTTCAAAGTTGAAAGAGTGAAGGTAGGACGCCTGAAATAGTACAAGAAGATAAAAGTTCCAGGATCGACAAAAGTTTGCAACTATTATGGCGTATACGGGCATGGAGGTGAAAAATTCTTTCCAAGGTGTGTTCATAAGTGTTGGTGCAGCCGATTGTTTGACGGCTCCCAAAGACGATTCAATGTAGTTCAATTCTCTGGCTGAAATAGTGGGATGGAGACTTGGCTTTTCAAAGCACAGCCACAACCAGAACAAATACCATAACAGCCCCATCACGCCTATAGCAGTTATTTAATAGAATTAAAGTACGACTAAAATTAAATGATAAATTTAAGGGCAGAAGCTATGTTAAACACTTAAACATAATCATAAACTTATTCCTTAAGATGATTCCAATCCATCATTTTCTAAGGAGTATTATACAAGAAATTTATCGTATAAGAAAGAATACGTCATGTAATGAAGTTAGTGAAGTTAATTAAATTAGTGTGTGTTATACAGTCAATCCGCCATTCTTTTTACAAAGTTTTCGTACACGCATGCATATGTGAAAATAATATACGGCCACATACCAAACCATTTTTTGAACAGAAAAATGCTTTTGTTATGTTAAAATTGTGAGACTTTAACTGGTTTGACTTTAATTCTGTAAAAACCTAATCGAGGCATTTTTCGTAATACAAATTTTTATTTTAGATATACACAAATTGAAAATGTTTAAAATATGGAAATTTAATGTTTAATTATTTCGAAGTAGAAGATTTATATTTCGAAAAACCTTTTGATTGAGTTCTAGTCTTGTAGAAAAGATGTTAACCAATCTTAAGGTTTGTACAGAATTAAAATCGAATCAGTCAAAGTAATATACAATATTAAAAGACAGTAAAACAATATTGTCATAGAAAAAGGTTTAAAAATTATTATTTTTTTTTACCAACTATAACCACCTTGATACGTCTTTAATAAGGGATCTTAGGAAAATATCTGACATATTGATCTTTTAACTTATGAGTTATGTATACTGGTAAAATAATTAAATTAAAAAACTGTACTTGAAATCTTGTGTAAAGCATAATACTGTTTATATTGTATAGTATACAAATATAAATTTATTTGGTTAAGTTTTTGAAAATGTATTATTTTCTGTATTTACTTTTGGATAACTTATATTTATTTATTTAGCGCTTCAAAGAAGACAATGGACTACACTGAAAAATTTGTGTAAGGGCCCATGAATCTGGTGCCAGTATTATATAATTTATCAGTTCATCAAATCGATCAAATTTTCCAATATATTACCGTAAGCATAAAATGGTGCCTCCCAGCTGAACCAGTCGATCAGAGTTCCTGAAAGTGGCATGCCTACCACCACACCCGCATACGAACCGCACAGAGCTATTGTGGCCAGTCGCGATCTCTCTAATGGCGGTGCCCAGTGTCTCCAGATACCGTGACAAGCCGGATAAGTGACACCCTATTAAAATGGTAATAAATTATGGTAAATATATTGTATTTGTAAACGTACGGTTTTCGTTAAACCACAGATTATTATTAAATGAAACGAGAAGGCAATATCTTAGAAACTCGATAGACCCAAAAAGAATCAAAACGGCTCGAATTATTTCGACTCGTATCAGTGCAACCGAGAAGAAAAACGAATAGAACCATCCTTTTGGTAAATTGCAATGTCTGGTTTCTAATAAAATCTGCGATAAGGACGAAATCTGTCGATTTTCTTTTATACCTCGACTAATCCTTGACACATTCTAATGATTATAACGTATAGCGATTTCTCGATCTCCGTTGCCATAGGTACTAAAAGATTGAGAAACGATGACATGGCGATTGCGATACCGAATACTCTGAAATTCAAATTTCATATTATATTTATTAACATTGAACGTTACGTATCGTGTTTGCCAGAATTTTAAATTTACCTATTAGCTGGATACATGGATGCTAGAAAACCGCCGGGTACTTGGGTGATCAGATATCCGCAAAAAAACGACATCTCAATTGCGACAAATGATTCCAGAGACCAGTTGATCTATATTAAACGGAGAAATCATTTATGCGTTGCTATTTATAGTTTAATCTAGTACATTGCAATATTTTATTATAATTTCAAAATCTTTACTTACCGGCCGTTCATGAATTGGTGTACTTCCTACCGGCAAAGGGGGATGCGCTGTGGTCGTGGTAGTTCCATTAATTATAACATCATCCTATAAAAATATCATAGAAAAATACCATATACTATTATATTAAACGGGGGCATTTGATTGAAATTTCCAGTGATATGATTTCGAACGCTAAAGTGGCATCTAGCGTCAGAGCAGTGGGACCTGCAGAGATCAAAAATGTGCCTAAATCCATTTCATTACGATTTATTGTAAAAAAAAAAAAAAAAATGTTTATACGCTACCTATTTTATTTCTACAATACATAATTTCAACTGCGAGAATTTTATGTAAAACATATAGATGCCTTTTGTTCTAACCCGGAGCTAACTCTCTGGTTTAATTCAGTGTTAATATATTAAAATCAACGTCGAACGAACGAATAAAGTTTTAAATAACTTTCTGCTTAAACTCGTTCCAGCGCTAACCGGCTTTAAACTGTGTACCGATATAACCACGATATTCGTATAGACGATACCGTCTCGTCCAAGTAGTCACTTGATCACGACCACGACGCTCGGAAGACGTTATCAGCTCGCACAGCCCGACCGACCGTAAACAGTGCGTAAGACACATATACCATTTACTGCGGTCCAAACATTTTCGATTACGTCACGTCCGCCAGAGCTGGGGAATCGCGCAATATCTCTCCGGTTATACATTCCGATGTAAATAACGCGCGAACAGATATTATAGTCTCGGTGTACGATTATTATTATTATTATTATTATTATTATTGCGACACGAAATATTCCGACAGTGGTCCTTCGTTCCGGATCGGGTAAGTGTGTATTATACGAATAATATATTACTAGTCCGTTTTATGAATTTAATTTCTCGTGTCCTCTCCCACATACAGAACAGTCGATATTTTGGTCAAAGCGGTAAAAGGGTTTGAGAATAGAGAGGCGGCGAAGGAGGTGTTTTTGGTGAAGGTGGAAAGAAGGGTACACGGGTGGAAGGGGAGACAAACAAAATGCAATTGCTTTTACCGTTGATGCACACAAGCTCGTCCGGATGGGGAGCCCTGCGTTTCAACCGGATTCACGGTACATTAAGCCCACCGCGCGAGGGCGAAACCGTGAAAACTCCAGAAAAGCTTGCGTATTGTCCAAGTCGCAACAAACTGCTGTGTGAACATGATTTTTTTTACAGTCGTATTCGAATCAAAGGGATTACGAATATTTTTCTCTCGTCTTTTATATTATTTTGTCGAAATGGTCTCAAAATCAAGAATCTTACCACGAATTTTGACCATTTTTTTCATCATTATTACTCGTATTATATTTATTTAAAATCAAATCAAACTTAAACTATTTCTATGAATTTGGGTCCAAAATTGTTTTTAAAAATTTATTTAAAATAGTACAATACCCATTTATATTTACTTTTATAGTAGTAAATGGCCTCTACACTACAGGATTCTAAGGAGTATTATATAGGAATTTTATTATTCTTTCGCTGTATGGCTTTATGCTTGTGTGAGTCGTACATGATTATTAGTGTTCGTAATCTATCATATGTCATTTAAGTATACAGGGAGCTATTACACGCGCGCTCGCATGCACATGTCTATTTTGAAGTCATGAAAAAAATATCTATTTTTCACTCAAATTTATATTAATTTAAATTTTGAACAATTCTTTTCAGGTTATCAGATACTTTTATTCAAAATTTTTAAAATTTTTGAAACCTTAAATAGTTTTAATTATAATATAAAATATGAAAAATTAACAATGTGATTGAATCAATCTGTCGATTAGGTAATGGAGAATATAATATATACGCATTCCAAATTGTTATCAGAGGAAATTAGAATGAGTGGTTTTTGACATTAATACTTTAGTTAAAAAGTGCGTATCGATCGATTTTTCATATAATTATATTATAGATGAGCGTTTTACTTACGTCGGATCCTATGTGAAATTTTAGTTTGGCCATAGACATATTGCATCGCATTCCAAATGAAATCATAAAACCTAAACAAACACAAAACAATATAGAAAATTCATAATAAACAACTAGTAAATTAATTCGTAAATAATGGAATTATTGTGGATCCGGTAATGTCTTGTTGTAATAAAGAATGCTGATTAAAGTGGTGATTTATTATCCCACTCCGTCAATTCCGTGTAAAAAACGCTAAGTGAAAAAAACTGCTTTAAAAAAGTGATATGAGGTGCAATATAAGTAAATGGTTTAATGTGCAACATTTGTGCAATAGTGATTAATCCACATTTAATATAAATTAATAATTTATATTTATTTATTTTATAAATTATTTCAATTGAAATTATTTTAAATTTAGTTTTCCTGGCCGAAAACAATTGTATTTATTTAAACAGGATCTGCATTATTTATTAATTACATCACATACTGCTATAAATTATTGGCTGGATCTCTCGACGAAGTAAACTAAATTTGGAATAATTTGAGTTGAAATAATTTATAAAATAAATAAATAATTAATTTATATTAAATTTGGATTAGTCACTATTGCATAAATGTTACACATTCGACCATTTACTTAGATTCTAACTCATATCACTTATTTTAAAGCAGTTTTTTTTTTCACTTGGTGGTCTTTTACATGGAGTTGACGGAGTGTTTTTGTTGGGATATCATTAGTTTTTATAAATTAGATTTAATTATTTAAATATTAGGAATATTTTTTTTCCATTATTATAATATAAATATTTTTAAAACCACGAGATCAGCGTCCAAAATTGATTGATGTATTATTACATCTTATTCAATTATTTTGATGTATAATTTTAGATGTGTAATGGGCTCTTTTACAACCGTAGGTTGTATGTACCTACCTGCTTATATTTATACATATACCAATTTATACATAAATAATATAACGGCTGTGTATCGTGTATGGTGTATATAATAATATAAATTCAACAAAGTAATTCTCCATAGTTCAAATGTGAAGCGAAATATGTTATTATGCCGAATTTATGAAATCCATGAGTTTCAAAATTAAAATCAATCGTAGCTCTAAAATTAAGTGAATTATCAAAATGTACCTATCTGTTATTAAACTCCCTATAAATACCCTATGTAAAAAAATGTTTAAATAAAAAAATTAATGTTTTGGGCCGAAAAAAATAAAAAACCTGATTTTGAATAGATTTTAGGTATCACATTATTCAGAAAATACTATTTTAACGGGTTTTTGGATATAACAAAAAAGTAAGAATGATAAATGAATTCTGCACAATTATTTTAAGTGTTTTTTAAAGTAAATTTTTGATATGAAATATTTTTTTTCAAATTTAAAAAAAATGACGACTTTTGAAATTTTTAGTCCATAAGTTTAAAAGTAAAGGTAACCAAAAACAATTTCTAAGTCAACGATAAACAGAAAACCGTAAAAAAACACGCATTTTGAACAAAAAACTATCAAAAATATCTTGTGGAGTGTATAGTAAATTTTTTTCATTATCTATTTTACTTAAGTACATTGAAATTATTGTTATTTAAAATTACACATTATAAAACTTGGTACACACAATTGTGATTCAGACTGTACACTTTGATTTTCTGGATACACATTTTATGTCAGAGTCAGGGCCGTTCCGATACCTCCCGTATCTCAGTCGGAAAAATTAAGTTCAGTCGGCAAATGGTAGAAAACGTCTATGGCCTTTTTTTTTTTTTGCTTATTCACGTTTGAATGAAGTATTTTTTAATTTTTTCGGGAAATTATGCAGTAACGAAGTATTTTTCGGAATTTTAAGTCGGCAAACTATAAGTTATTAGGATTTTAGTCGGCAAAATATGAAAAAAAAGTTGATTACCTTTTATTTTGCTTTTTATGTTTCGAAGAGAAGTATAATATTTTTTTTTCACATTTTCACTCCCCCCCCCCCCCCAATATACTTTCCTCGGGACGGTCCTGGTCAGAAACTAACACTATTTTAGGCCCCATCGTATGCCACATTGATACCAAATGAACGGTAAACCGAAGACGGCCCGACTATGTATTGGTGTGACGAGTATGTGTCTAATGGTGGGGAATATAATAGTGGGAGAAGTACCGCACGTACGCCAGGCTACCGACGCTGCGGTATAATATTATAATGTTGATCGTGGCGGCGAAAACAATATAAAATGATCACAAAAATATTGCCAGTTTTTTTCTTATTACTGAAACAAATATCAATTAATTACATTAGTAATTACAAAATCACATAGCCTATGACTTTATCGATCTATTGATATCTCATTTGAAAGACTTGATTCGTTCATTAAGCCTGTATAGGCTTCTTGACGAAAGAAAACCAAAATATTTACACGGTATGAATGGGAATGTTCTGGTTTCTATTAATATACACGGCCGTGATGCTACGTATTTTTTTTTTTTTTTTACTTAGATCGAGACACTACTGTGTCGCTGGACTAGATATCCGTCTGCCATGAATTGAACATGGTAATTTAATCAGATTCTACAACTTTGAATTTGCCTTGAAATCAATTCCAGTATGACTTTCCACACTTCCAATATTGTATATTCCTTAGAACTTCCTAATGGATTTTGATTAAAAAATGGAAATTGACAAACTTTTACCAATTGTCACATCTATTTTGTGCGGAATTTAAGGTATGAATACAACAATAGTAAAGTTATCAATCATCGCAAGTAGACGTTGTGGTGGATCCTAATGTTTTCAGAATTCTTTTCGCATCACGTTATGGATTATAAAACATGTAGACAACCAATCACCATTTCCAATTTCCAATCCTATTAGAAAACCAATAATTTACCGACGCATGTTAATATGGCTATGGTATATCTTTTGCTCAAATTAGGTATTTCTGGTTTGATATACTGGTCGATATGTCTGAGTGGTGGTCGGACAGGCGATGGTAGCGTATCTGTCGGACTTTGAAGACCGAATTCACCACCTCCCGAACATTCTTCGGTGTAGCTAAAAATAAAAATATCATTCGGAAACTTTCGTGTAAGTATATACCGAGTGACTTTTTTTTTAGTATCACGAACCAAGCTATATCTCGAGAAGTATAAATGGTTTTTGCGAAATACGTTTCAGCAAGTCTTAAATACTTTATTTGTAGTTATAACTATATCAAATTATGCTTATTCAAATAACAATCTATAATTTAAATAAGGATTTACATGTTTTAATTTTTTAAATCCGATGAATATTTCCCGAGTAATAAGCATTCAAATCTAAGACGTGTCCAAATGGAAAAGTATACAATACGTCATTTTGAACATCTATTACGTGCAATTACAGTACTTTTCTGCTCCACTGCATCTTAAATTTGAATACTTAGTATTGAATAATATTTATCGAATTAAAAAAATTAAAACGTGTAAATTCTCATACAAATGTATTCTAAGAACTTATTGTTTAAATCGTAGGTTGTCATTTGAAATTCAAAAGTTGTTAAAGTTTTAAAAAATAAGGAAGGAGAATAATATTAAAATTAAGAAAAAATATATGATAGGTATATGAATGAATAAGTGTACAAATAACTATTTGAAAAAAAAATTCACACAAAATGTACTTCCGATATTTAGCCGGGTTTTAAAAAAATCACCCTGTACATTATAATATTGCATGTATTTAAATTGAATCTCTGATTGCATATATACTTACGGAATGGAAGACTTTTCTAAATGTGATTTGTTTGCGAATTCGAACTCGTCGTATTGTTGTTGATTCGGCCTGGAAAATAAATACGAAAAATCGATTACTTCAATGCCATCATATTATTGTGTAATAATAAAAATATATAATAATATACTTAAATCGTAAATATTTTCAAACAAACTACACAGTGTTTGTTGTATATTTTACACAGGTTAAATCGAAAATAATTTATTGAAGAACAACCGACTTACATATTGATAGTAAAGCTGATTCTTTTAGCGTACTCTCTTGCAGAATTTTCTCAGTAAATATTTGGTTATTTTTTTAAAATATTTTGTTTATCATAAACATGAAGTACTTATTTCATTATAATTTTATAAAAACTTCCAACTCTTTATAAAAATGCTCTGACAATAACATTAATAAAATGATAGATATTCACTGAGAAAATTAGGTGTTCACGATAAATGACTCACTCTGTATATATATATAATCAAATAAGATCCTAAATAGATAATATTATGTAAAGTGTAAACCGTAAACGTCATCGAAACTTAGAAATTAATAAAGCTGACAGAAAAAATTATTAATTATACTCAGTTTTCCTTATTTATTTTTATCGTCAATTTATTTATAGTAAAAGTGCTTACAATAGAATAGGCAAGAAATAAACTACGGAGAATATAATATAATTTAAGATAACGCGGACACTACATATTCTCGTTTAGGTAATTTTTAAAATGTTTTACCTAAAATAAAAATCTAAAACAAATTACAAATTATTCGGAAAGTATAATATTTGAAATGTGATTTTTCAGTGATTGTATAAAAAAAAATAAAAAAATTGAATATTAATTATTGTTCACTGAAAAATGCATGGATCGTAGAAACTTTTAATACATAAAATTTCCGTTGTTTTGACGGAAGTCGAGAATTTCATTTTTTTCGCGAAGAGATAACCTCTTCGTTTTAATCCACTCATCGCGTCGAAAAGTCACTAACAAAACACACGAAACATTGGCAGTCAAAACAATTATATTTTCGTCATAATCGTTGTAATCTAATCTTATCGTTCGATAACGAGTTCATTATCATTACATATAATGCGAGCGATGTGTGCTCGCTCCTCTTGTCACATGTAAAATAAATTGTTTGCAAATTATATTAAATCTTATATTTTAATTCTATAATATATTTATTTAATTTAATTACATTAAATGTATTCTATACAGTCCACTACCTTCTCGAAGGCAATAATAAATGTCCGCTATTCGGAGGTTTCCCTATTAAAAACTAGTGAAAAATGTCCTCGTTCTCAAAAAGAAAATAACGTCCATTATTGGGAAGTTTCCCCGTTAGGAGAGGTTTAACTGCAGTTAATATACATGTATATCATTGTCGAATCATATTTATATAACTTATTTTCGGAAATATCATTATAATTATATGTATATATAAAAAAAAAAATCCCGTAGATAATATTTTTGATTAAGAGGACGCCATCCATTCATTTTTATGGGGTTCAGTATAGACAAGTTTTAAGAAATATTTAGAAAAATGAAAATGAAATAATTAAAAAATGTTAAACTACATTTTAAAAGTAATCTAAAAATAGTCTCATACCCGCATCGCTTTTTATTGTTATAAAATCAAGACATATGTTCAAAAACATGTTTACGAAAATCATACAAAAAGGCATTTTAAAACGATTTTAGAGGTAAAACATCTATTATAAAACGAATATAGGATAATATTTTGGAGACGATGTTACCGGTGTTTCACGGTATAGTAATTATACTGTTCAATATTTGTACGTACAAAAAACCGTATTTTTAAAAACGGACGATGATATTGTTCTTTATTAATTTGATAATAGGTGTTTTAATTCTAAAATCATTTTTAAGAGGTAATTTCGTTTGTCTTCGGTGGACGTGTTTATACTACTAAAATATTTCATTTGGTGTGGCGTCCTCTCAAAACACACATTTTTGTATGACACGTTTTATAGTCTATTGATACAACAATAATCACATTATATTATGTCGAGTGCCGATCACTCTCCGTATTATGGGCTACAACAACCCATTCTTCTTCTTAGCCTCCTCTTCCAACTATACTACGACCCGTGAATATAATACCTATATATATTTATATATATATATATGTAGGATACATTGCATTCTTTTGTAGGAGACGAAAAAAAGAAAACTTTTCCAGTGATTTCGATATCGTCGTGTGCGACCATAGGCGCCAATTTTTTAAAAATTTAACGGGTGGCAATCAGGGGTGTAGCGAATGAAATATATTGGATCCAAAGAGTATAAAAAAAATGTCTTTTCTTCTGATTTGATTTAGCCGATTGAGTTCACTGTAGGATAGTAATTCGCCCACTTGAACCCCCGTTAGTTTCGTCTCTGATGCTCATGTTCCCCAGCTAAAAAAGTTATTATCTCTTATATTATCAGTACTAGGCGCTTTTTGGGGCGTCTTGCAAAAGGTAAATATATACGAAAGTAAAAGTTTATCACCAAATTCCATAATTGGTTCTGAATTCCGCAAAACCATTAAGCACCAAGACACATAAAACTTCATTATATATATTATATTTATGTATAATATTGTGTTATACAAATTACAATTTTACCATAAATGATTATAATACAAATTAATATTATACTATGAAACTAATAGTTATTTAATGAAAAATGTACTTGATTACTATTTAAAGAACATATTACTACAAAAAAAAAAAAAAAAAAAATGTGTTTTGACGAATTTTTTACATATTGATGAATGACTGCTACTTTTTCAATATCTACATCTTCATTTCGGTGAATATGCAATATTTTAATGTCATTTAGCCTATTTTTGGATCATTGTTGACCTTGAAAAATGTTTTTAATAATAGTATCAGCACAGAATATTCCGATGTACCTACCACGATTTTTATATCAGAAATCGTGATTTTAACTGAAATTTTGCACTGCAGACACCTTCATAGATAATATTATATATGGATCCAAGTAGATAACAAGTGGAGATTATAACACAGAATATACAGAAGGGAATCTAGCAGACATATTGAATAATTTCTAAATTCTCTAAACTCAACAGTGTATGAAATTCCCATTATTCTATGGTATTTGGTCATACTGATAATGAAACATGGTATTGTGATATCAACATAGACATATAAAACGTCTATAGATATCAGCTAGAAATTATTCGGACGACCGAATACAATACAGTGTACGCGTTTACGTCACCCGACGGAAGTTCGGGCGGATATGCTGTACGTAATTATAGCGCGTAGACGGCGGTGACGGCGTTATGTGGGAGTCGAGAGATCCGGGCCGGGAGCGCCTTCGGACGAGAGCCACTCGACGTCGCGACCAGGTCTCGTCGCGGGCACACGACGAGTGATTAAAACACCGAATGGGGTGTCGGGCGGCCCTGCACAATGGTGGCAATTCAATTAATTTCCGTAACCGGTACACCGGGTACGGTATATAGACATTCTTTACGGGAAAACTTTTCTTTTTTTTTCTCTTTTTTCCCCCTTCTTCCCCGGAAAACGACGATCGGCAAATGCGCGCATAACGGTCGGAAACTTTCTCGAAATACAAACGATCACGTCGTCATCGTTATCTATTGCGCGTATCCATATAGAGTATAATATATATGATATTATAGAGATGGCTTTGTGGACGAATTCTTCGCTCCAAGCCGTCGGTTTTTTTTTTTTTTCAAAGGGTGGGATATTGTTCACGAGTGTTATGGAATTTTTTCGACGAGAAATCGGTTTGAAATCGGATGGGACGCGACCTAAATCTTTGCGTGGCGCTGATGTCTATTACGCGAGGTCGGTGAGAGTGGAGTATGCGCTGTTTCGCGAGGCTGTGCGAGTGTGATCGAATGTATCCTGAAGTGTTGTGATTTTTGTAGTGTTTCTGATCATTTCGTTGCAGGAGAACCACGGTTTGCCGGTGATTGCGCGAAGAGTGACTGACTGGAAGGCTTCGAGACACTTCCAGTTGTGCGGGGGTGTGTTGGAGGTCCAACCGGGTCCCGCATAATATGTTATTATGGGCCCAATGTATGATTTATAGATGTATATGATTTCAAATTGAGACTAAGTGGGCTGTTGGTGTTTATTAGGGGGTAGAGTGCGTGCCTAACGTATTTGACTTTATTGAGTATGGTTCTGATGTGTTTATCGAATGTGAGGTTTTCACCTATGATTACACCTAAGTATTTAATGGAAGTGGACCAATTTATTTCAGTGTTTTTCATTTTTATTTTCGGGCAGTCGCGGGGACACTTGTTTTTGAATAGAATCGCGTTGGTTTTATGTGCATTAATTGTTATTTTCCAATCGTCAAACCAGGGTTGAACGAGTGCTTTTGTATAGACGATTTACGGCATCGGTGTGTGTGTTGCTGGTTGCATAGAAGAGCGTGTCGTCAGAGCTGTTTTACATTTGGGATCTTGAGGCATGTCGTTTACGTATGTGGAGAATAGATGTGGAGAAAGGCACGAGCCTTGGAGAACGCCTACGTGGATGTTCCCAACAGATGATTTGGAGTTGTCTACTCTAACTTGTAATGTGATAGATTTTGTAATAGATGTTTAAGCTCTATACATTTAACTTAAACGCTAAAATTTCAATTCTTCGTAGCGTGATTTTGTGTTATATTATCTCTGTTAGACAGACAGAGACAACAAATGTTGGTATAGAACGACATAGCGTCCTCTCAACGTTTACAAAAAATTTACAAGTGAGCAAAAAAAAAAAATAAAAATAAAACATGACCTAAATATACATATATAAATATACCGTCCAAACACTTGTATTCCATCATTTAATTTAACCTAAATTATTTTCTTATAGTGTAATGAAAAAATAGGGGGTGTTCCGGATCAAAAATTCGAAAGTCAAAAATATATAAGGACCCGCCTATTACATAATATATAGCTGTAATCTGTCTTCTTCGTTCTATTATCATACTGTATGCACTATACGAGTATATATCCAATATATTACCGAGTGATCTATACGTAAAAGTGTTCCTAGAGAGTACCTGGACAAAGGGTGTTTTCTTCGTAGTCATCGTGCGGTATTGTCGCGTTTGACGAGTGGGAGAGACGGGGGGGAAAAAAACAACAAACAAATACGATGACTTTTAATATCGAACGTGCTGCTGCAGTGAGAGCAGTGTATATAAGGTAAAACCATCGCCGACGTCGCGTCGCAGTCATCGTTAATCGAAAGTATACAGGGTGCGGCAGTGGGTTCCGACAAATTTTGATCTAAACTATGAACAAAATATTGGAGGAGTATTATAAAATGAATTATATATTTTACGAGGAAAATGAATATATAGTTTTAAGAGGGGGAGGGGAACAAGAAATTCCCGAACTTTATGAATTACTTAATGATGATAATAACAATGATGCAAGGAGGACTGTAACGTCTGAACGTCTGGTTGCAACTATAATTTACGGCCCCATTCTCCTCTAGACGAGCAATGAGTTGCTGAGTGTTTTTGCATAGCGTTCAGATATGTTACATTAACCCCCAAAATTATTCATAGTGCCCAAATAAAAAACGGGTTTCAAAATTGTTGTCTTATGATTGATTTTTGTGTTAAGTGTTTTGGGGAAGTTAGTTAATTGAAAAAAAGAGTTCATGACCTTTTTGTTTATTTACGTTTTGTTAGATTATATTATGGGTAAGACTCCCCTAGATAATGTAACAACATCCTATCGCTTCGCTAACGAAATTTACTACATAATCAAATAATTAGGTAAAGAAAATTGGTTTTTATATTTGGAATTTGACAAAGATTGTACATATCGGTTTTACAATGTATTTTTTTTTATGTATACATTACGTATACTATATACATTCTGTAGGGTAATAGGTATCGTGTAGTTTTCGAGTAAAGAGCTTTCTCATTGAAAATTCATTCTAGTTGGTAGATGGTACTTTGAAGAGGTAATTTTTTCGATACACTCAGTAACCAACATTTGTTATAAAATGGAAAATAATGACGGCAAAATTTTAAAATGTACCCCGAATATCTGTAGCACTATGTTGAGTGAGCTTCCTATATGAGGAAATTTTCAAAACTTTTTAACCTTTTCGAATATTTTTTCAAATTAAATTTCCGGGTCATTTACGTATAAGTAGATACACATTTTCAGATAGGAGTTTCGAGTGAAGACCTATCGGTTGAAAAATTTGTATTTAGTTTTTATGTACTTTAAGCTGGTCATTTATCGATTTTTGCAGTCATTTTTTTAAGCGAAAGAAAAACTATAGGTAATGCGCACTTCATCATCATCTAAAATATGAATAGCACACTATCCTGTCCGAGGATCAAATTAATATTCATACCAAAACTGAATATACGAATAAATAGTAAGTGAGACACCTCCGGCCACCCACTGGCACGCAGGCGGCCAAATAATCAAGTTCAGTATACGAAAATAGACGTGAGTCGGTAAAAGTAGAAAAAGCTGACGACCATTTTACTTTTACTCATTCGCGCGTTTTGAATCACGTATTTTGGAATATTTGGTCGACAAATCGTGCAGCGATGAAGTATTTTTTTTTCGGAATTTCAAGCCGGCCAACTATACGTATTTATGGTTTTCAGTCGGCTCGACGAGATGGGAAAAAAGTCGATGATTTTTTTTTTTGAACAGAAATTATTTTTTATTTATTTACTTTTTTTTTTTGTTCTTCGCATAACATTCCTCCGGCTCGGACGAAAAGTCGTCAGAACCCGTATGTATATATATATATATATATATATACATACTGCCGCAGCACCCTGTATACGTACGCGCGTATACGTAACGTGTCGAAGAAGAAATACAACGCCGCGCGTCGTCACCCGACGTGGAAAAAAAAAGAGGGTGTCCGCCGGCAAAGTCGGATAACGACAGTTTGATTGATGACGGCCCGGGGACCGCGCGTTCGGATTTATGTACCGTCCCGGCGGCCAGGAAACAACAGAGTAACGGGCCCGCAGGTCGGTGTGCGGCGCGCCACCCCCGACTGACCTCGCCCGGCCACGTCCGTCACGTCCCGAACGCCGCACGCCGCACGACGACGACGACGACGTCGCGATTTCTCTTTATCATCATCTCCGTGTCACGGTCGGGCCGAAAACGGGAGCCGCGCGACACCGCCGTCGTTTTTCGGCGTCCACGTACGAACGCGCGATGTTTATTACGTCAAATATATCACGCGCGTCCGCCGTGCGCGCGAGCACCGCACGCGTTGACGTAAAATGGCTTTTATAAACAAACCGCCGCCGGGCACTCTAACTACGGTCACCCCTCCCCCCCCCACACACACACACACACTCGTTTCCTCTTATACGCGTAGGTCATTTATACCACACACACACACACACACACATATATATATATATATATATGAATCGATCCGAAATCCTAGACCGGAAGCCCGTTGTCGGCGAAAAAAAAAACACGAGTGCCCGTTGATTATTATTATTGATAATCCCGGGGACTAGGAATTTATCTCGTTTCACGTGCGTGTGTCACTTTTAAAAATACGTGTCTATATATGCTCGTTTTTCACTACGATCGTGTGTGAGGGGGGGTGGAAAGTTCAAATTCAAACGTAAATTACCACCTAGTCGATCGAATACGACAACGTATTAAAACCGTTAATCAAAATTTAATCGTAATCATTATTCGATTTTTGGATATTTATTTTTAAAAAAATTTCCAAGTTTTAAGTTTTTCTAAAAGTGGGGGAGGCCATGTCCCTCCAAATCCGAAAAAAATTAAAAAATTTCTCGTATAATATACATAAAAGACAAATAAAAAAAGGTCATCAACTCAATTTTGGTCCCCCCCCCTCTTAATATTAAATGGTAGAGCCGTCACTACGCCCGACGAAAGCAAACGCGCAATGTTTATTACGTCAAATATACCACACGTCTGCCGTGTGCAGCACAGCACAGCACGCGTTGACGTAAAATAATGGCTTTTATAAACAAATCGCCGTGCGACCATTGCCGAGCACTCTAAGAGTTACCCCCACGCACTCGTTCCCTCGTATACGCGTAGGTCATTCATACAAATATATATATATATATATATATATAAATTGATCCGAAATCCTGGACCGGAAGCTGTTGTCGGCGAAAAAAAAAACACGAGTGCCCGTTGATTATTATTATTATTATTATTATTGATAATCCCGGGGGCTAGGAATTTATCTCGTTTGACGTATATCTCGACGGTGCCGGTGTGCTGTGCGGTGGAGCAGTCACTTTTAAAAATTGTAATACGTGTCTATATGCTTGTTTTTCAGTACGATCGTGCGTATGGGGCGAAAAGGGGAAGGGAATCGCAAAGAGTTTTTGAAAAGTTCAAATTCAAACGTAAATTATTACCACTAGTTAATCGAATACGACAGTGTATTAAAACCGTTAAATATAAATTTCACAATGAATGTCGTAACAATTATTAGATTTTTTAATATATTTTTTAAAAAAATTTCCAAGTGTCGCACTTTGCCCTTGCATGGAGCCACACTGGCGTTACGAAAAGGGGTAGGAAAACATTTTAATTTCTTGTATAATATTCGAGTACATAACGGACAAAAAAAAAAAAAGGTCATCAGCTCAATTTTTACCACCCCCTCAAAAAAAATATTAAATGCTAGTGCCGTCACTGCCCCCAACGAAAACAAATGCAAATGTTTATAATTAATATAAATGGCTTTTATAAACAAACCGTATGACGACCACGGGCCACTCTTAGAGTCACCTCCGCCTGCCCCCCCTCCACCCGTTCTCTCATATACCCGTAGGTCATTTATACATATAAATTGATCCGAAATCCTCGACCGGAAGCCGATGATGGCGGCAAAAAAATACGAGTGCCCGCTGATTCTTATTGGTATTGTATCTCGTTTGACGCATATTTTCACGGTACAGGTGTTGAGGTGGAACAGTCCCTTTTAAAAATCATAACACATGTCTATATATTATACTAGTATAAAAGAGGTTATGTAAGAGGATGCTGATATAATTAATAGAGGACGCTGCACACTCGTTTTTCAAGTGGCTGTGTGTATAGGGTGAAGTGGGGAGGAATTGCGACGCGTTTTCGAAAATTTTAAACTTAAACGTAAATTATCACTAGTTAATCGAATATTAGCGTATGACAATGTATTAAAATCGTTAAAATTAATTTTTACAATTAAAATTTAATTTTAACCATTATTCGATTTTTGGCAATTTATTTTTAAAAAAAATTTTGAAGTGTCACACTTTCAACCTTACCTGGGATTCAGTGGTATAGCGAGGAGGTAGGTTGGGTATTTAACTCCTCCCCTCTATAATTCTCTTTTTGCATACGTTTAAACCTAATAAATGTACCTATTATAATTGTATTTTATTTTATTATTTTTGTATATATCACCACCATAGAATACTACAGAATCGACAGTCGAATATTTTCTTTTGTTCTGTAGATTTTGGTTTCAATGGCCTTGAAATCAGCTATTTAGTACTTATCACTACATTTCTTATTATTACACAGCTGATATAATAAATATCTATACGTTTATATTGTGTTATCATATGAATCATATAGAATACTATGGAGATAAAATGGTTAGATAGGTTCCTACCATCACGTTCTCCCGCTGTGAGTATAACATCAATTAAACCGCACTGAAACGAAGAAAACTCAGGTGGAAGGGGTGGAGTGTCTATGTGGCTTGCCACCACTGAACCTGGTCTTTGAATGGTCCAATAAGAGTGTTATAAAAGAAGAAGAAATATATGTAAGAATGTTGTATTGAGCAACAAACCTAACAAAAAAACCTAAAAACTTATAGTTTAATTTATACTTAACCCTCCCTCCCTTTGCGTAATTCTGCCTAAGCCACTACTTGAGATGAGTGCATTTTCGATACCTAAAAATAGTTGTTATACGTTTATTTCCTTCCAGAACAAGTGCCTAATATTTCATAATGTTACCAACAATTACCCGTTTTCAGAGTGGAAAAATTCCAAACATGAATAATATTTAAACCTGAATAGTTTTGGTTTTGGTAATTAAAAATCGTCAAATGACAATTTAATTTAAATTTATAAGAATCATACAATTTGATTTAGCATTTATTTAAGTGTGGCTTATCGTCACACCTTTCCAGACACGATTGTCGCATTTACTCCTATAGTATTATTTTTCACGGGTTAAGTACCTAATAACATTTAGGTCAAATTCAATAACTAATTTCGTAAATATCAACACAAAAATCATAATTAGACGTATAATTACATCACTTAACTTAATTTGAAGCTGCAGAACACAATAGCAAAATATAATAAAATCTATCAAAAAAGGTCTTTCGTGAAACATAAGAGTGTGAATAATATAATTTTTATAAGAAGTCTGATAATTTGAAAACTAAATACAGTACAGTGTTGCCATTTATATACACATGTAGCAAGGAAGTTGAAGAAAATTTTTATTATAATTAGTGATCCCTAGATTAAATACAATACTCGTGATAATCGGAAACGACACTTGGTCAAGTTAGGCACTTCCTACACGTTTTAAAACATTTTTAGAAATATAAAAATATAACAATTTAAAAATATTTAAATATAAAATTAATCGGTCACGTGTCCCTACGACTTTTTATTGTTGTGCGTGCAATCACCATATTTATTTAAAAAAAATCATATTTACGAAAATGTTAAAATCGATTTTTAATGTAATTTTAGGTAAAAACAACTATTATAAAATCAGTAAAGAACAACATTGTGGAGTAAATCTCATAAAATTTTTTTTTTTAATTTATTATTAAAAAAAAGTTAATTTATTTTACCATTTTAAGCTTTAATAAATTTTTTTTAAAACAATAAATGAAGTTAAAACCACTTAAAGAATCCGTTCTTATGGTTTTGCGTAAACATGTTTATATCGTTGAAAATCATTGGTGATTAATCCTCTTAATATAAATAAACAATTTTGATCAAGTTTAGAACCTATAATGAGATCTTTTCATTGAAAAAAATCAATTTTTATTCTGATATAATTAAGTTAACATGTTAAAAGTACCTAATATTATGTTGAAAATAAATATTTAACTTGAAAGTTTTTCAGGTGAAAAATACACTGAAAACGTATTTAACTAATTGTTTTAGGTATTCATTATTGTTTGTAATTAACTTTTACTGCGTTATTATGAAGAAAAATAAATTGTTTAATGTATAAAAATCAATTTGTTTCTGTTAATCCGTGGCAGGTTAACCTTTTAACTTTCACTAGTTAGGTATATATAGTAATTATTTGAATAGAATGTTCAAACCAAGTCAACTTTAGCTGGTAAATTGAATCGTTGATTTACCTCGATTTTCCTTGATCGAGCAAAAAAGCGTTACAAACGATGTAGGCATCACGCATGTTTGACGATATTTTCGAATAAAAAGCCATCGGAAATCGCGGACATTTCGACATTTTCGCCGACTCGTAAACGATCCATGACTTCACGCGATACAACACTCATATATTATATTAAATCGCTACGTTACATATCTATATACACTAAACCAAATATCATTGGTAGAATTAACAATATACAATAATCAAATTTTGACAAACGAATATTTGTTGAAATAATACAATTTTTATTATTTTAATGTATATATTGTTTAATTAATAAAAAATATGTTTACAATAACAAATTCATTTTGTAAATTTCACAAAATATAAAGTTGTAATTTAATAAAAATAATTTGTAAAATTAATAGGTACAGATTTTATTATTATAATAAAATATACGTTATTAAATTGAAAAAATATTCTGTTTAAATTGACTATTTTGATTAACAAACGGGTGTATGTTCTACGAAGAAGAAGAAGAAGAAGAAAGAAAGAAATGAACACAAAATATTTGTATTCAATTGGACAATTTTACCCGAGACGTTGATAAAGGATACCGCCGTTAAATCAATAATGCGTTTTGTTATTTTTACTGTTAAATCAGCAAATATTTTATATTCCTAAACGAACAGACATTCAATCAACAGTCAATCTATATATTCTTATTGAAATCACAGACATAATATTATATATTTGATTCGGTGTACCATCGTTATTATTACCTATTATCGTTATTATTACCCGTTATTATTTACGCGGGCTACATCACCAGTCAGTCAGCAACACCGTGTCTCGAAAATAACGATACGGATGGCATGAAATCTGCGGACATGAAAAATTCATTGTCACCTCGTATATACTATATACATTATATACGCGTGTGTAGTGGAATCGAGTAGAAAAAAAATAATAAATATAATAATATATATTTTTTTATATTTTTTTACGAGTATATATTATATAGGTAATATAACAATAATAATACCGCTAACAATCTGTTCGGCGACTGTCCGGGACTATGTATCTCCGGAGGCCCACTAAATCACCCTCGGGAATTTCTATACGTGTACAGAAGGGTAACAATATACGTATACGTCTCTAAAAATACGTACGCATAAGGGATATAGTGTCCCCTTACATACCCCATCCTCCGTTTTCCGTCTTTCTTCTTTATTACCTTTCGAGTGCCTCGTGTGTATATATATATACGTGCGCCGCACTCCAAATTTGATATCCGACACAAAGTCCCGTCAAAATTATCGCTAAACGATCGATATAAATACGCGTTTAACAATATGCACGTGCTTCACCGATCCTTGTTGTCAAGGATTAAATTATATATATATATGGTATCCTCTGCCCTCGTTTTTACCCCGTCGGGCCGTCTAAAATCGAATGTTAACGGTCAATTAATGAGCCACACTCGACGCAAGCGATTTATTTCGCGGGTTAGGTATTATATATTATTATTATTATTATTATTATTATTCATTATATTCTACATAGATTAGTCGTAATACGGTAGGCGTACCTCACTCAAAACATCAATAGTCCTTCGAATATTCGATAGTTCAAACGCCAAACAAATCAAAAATATCGGCGGCTTAGCCAGGATTTTAGGGTCGGGGGGGAGAGCAATGATCAATGAATTTTTTAATATTGAAAACATTTTCTTATGTGATACGTCAAAAGTTTGGCTTTTAAAATAATGCGATGTAGTTTACTAATTTACTATTGCTCTCTGTCTGTCTCAACAAAAATATACAAAAACATTTGATATAATATATATGGACATTATATAAAAGTATGCATTAATCAATCTAATTATAACAGAGTTCGGATTTTATGGGCTTTTGCTTTTTTCCCCGTTTCGGTCCAATATGAAGCTATACACTACGCCAGCTATAAATTTGTTTCATATACTACGTATAATTAATACACGAAGTTTAATTTTCCTTTTTTGTTGTCGATTTTATTTATTTTTTTATGATTTTGTGGGACTTTGTTACTTTTAAATTGTTTTTTTTTCGTTATCAATATTTTGTTTTATAAAATGCATTATAGCTTATATAGGTATATGTAAACGTATTTGGAATATTAGAAAGGTTAATATTAATTTCTATATCATACTATCTGTGGGAATGGATCTTATCGGTTTTATATTAATAATGTTTAATTTATCGCTATGATCCGGATAAGAAATCGCACTTTATTCGTAATAATTTTTTTTTAATTTGAAGTATTTTTTTCATTTAATTTGTCATATTTTTAAAAATAACTTTCAACTAACTGTGATGTTTAACAGTCATATTATCTGCTAATATAATATTTATTAAATATAACGAATATTACAAAATTAATGTGTTAAATAACGAATTTTGTTAAGTAATTATTGTTTTTTTAGAATTTTCAGTGCTTATTTTAATATTGTATAAAGCTTCAATATCTGAACTTTGATAATAAATATTACTTAATAATGAACAACATCAACCTACGTCCTACATAAATAAAAACTTTTTAAAAAAAAGTATTTTTCTCTTTCATCTTTAGGGACTAAGGTAACAACTAACAATATTACAAATAATAAGAATATGCAATGACAAAAAGTATTTTATTTCTTTAGTGACAATTTATTTTAATATATTTTTCATCAATTTATTAATATTAAATAAAATTTGATTATTAACTTAAACTATTCTAAATCAGTTATTCTTCTGTTTTAAGAAGCAAATTTCTCTGTCAATCCTTCTAAACTTATAAAATTAAGTATTTTTTTTTACCACTAATACTAAAATAAGAGATTCTAACCTTTCATTACTTATGACTGCGATTTTACAATTACATTTTTTTTTTTTTAATAATCTAATCAGCACTTTAAAAAATAGATTGTCGAAGAGGAGGTTGGGGGGACAATTTCCCCCTCCAGTAAATACGCCACTGTCCGAATACCAAATATTTCCAATATACGTTACATCAAAGATTATGGATTATGTGAAACTGGATGACCTACTCTTCATGTATAGCACTGAGCACGTAGTAAAACCGTATTTCGACTCATAATAGCGTGAACGGAAAGAAGAATATCGATAAATTGTTTTTTTTTTTTTTTCAAATACAATATATTTTATATTATAATATTTATTTCTATATACTTCGGTGTAACTTTCGGTTTCACAATATTCGACAGTCTAAAAAATAATAATACATAAAACAAAAATCTAAGTGTCCAAGTACACTGCGTACAGTGCACAGGTTCATTCGAGAAAGCTCGTATACACTTTTAAAAGGGTTTAGTTAATTTTAAATTAATCTGATATTATCCGGAATAGTATTTCATTGAATTTAGGTATATTGTGCCTAAAATGTTTTTGATTAATTTTTTATTCGTCCATAATCAAAATTAGAGTAATACCTATTATAGGCATTATCAACTAAACAAGATAATTAATGCTGGTTCACACGTTGAAAATGACAATTTGTATTTTATACACATAATAAAGGCTCACGAATGTTGACAAACCGTTAATTTCTAGAGAAATTTTAAGATAATTGTAGCCGTGTAGGTATTAGTTATCATACTCTCCAGATTTTGATCTCTGTGATATTTGTTAATGATATTTTCTCTAAGAACAAATTAACAAAAGAAAAACTCAAATTCGATTTTTTTAGAATTGAAGGATATATGCTATCAAAGATTGTATTTTTTCATCAAAATGATCAAAGACGTCACTAGAAAATTTCAAAACATATTCTACACCTACACGTTTTAACTGTGTACTCTAATTTATGTTTACAAATGAACATCCGAAAAATAATGGTTGATATTTTTCAGTAATTAAATATATCGAATATTCACAAGGCACAAAATTATATATTATAACGTGCATAATAATGATACATTAAATGTTGTAAATACGAATTCATTTAATCTGGCCTGTTAGCAATAATATGGATTTTCCAGCAATAAAATACGATAAATTCAAAAACCAAATCGTCTTTATCGATTATATGTATTAAAAAATAAATAAAATGTGAATATTGTAGGAAAACGGAATACTTCCTGAAAGAAGACACTTTATATCGTAAAGCAGGATTAAAGGGGTCGACAGAATACGCCGTATATGCTTTATACGGGTAAGGACTGTTTTGTTTGTTGACCACAAATATTCCACGACATGAAGCCGTATGACTATTATTTTCCAAGTAGATTTCTTTATATTCCCATCGATCATATAAATAATATAATAATCAGAGATGGATTTTGAAAACGTGTGCGTGAGAGGGGTCCAGGAAAATATAATAAACTAGAAATATAATATTTGCGATTGTATTGACTAAAATGCTTATATACATCATTCTACGGGTGTTTTGTGAAATTAATTTAAAAACTAAAAACCAAAACCATGAATACTATAATTTGCGAAATGTTTGATAAACTGACGAATTATTACTGTTTAACAATTATCGAAAGTGTAAATAACACTTTCGGTACTGGTATGGTTTAGAGAACTAGTTTTTATCCAAAAATTGTGTATTTACACATTTACATAGCCGATTTCAATCGCCCTGGTTTTAAACAATACCAAATCATTCGTTAGGTAATATTATCATTAATTATTATTATTATTATATTAAGTATTATTCATTATTATATTTCATTTTTTAGCTAATAAAATAAAAAATTATATTATGATC
This sequence comes from Pemphigus obesinymphae, assembly GCA_025469235.1. NCBI lineage: Eukaryota > Metazoa > Arthropoda > Insecta > Hemiptera > Aphididae > Pemphigus > Pemphigus obesinymphae. The sequence continues at coordinate 41,136 of JAIPRL010000836.1, forward strand.
TATAGAATAAATTAAATCCAAATTTTTAGTAAAAGTATAAAGATCAAGATGATAAATTAATATAACCATAAATATTTAGGTAGACTTTTTCACTTAACTATTTAAAAGGACTGCAGTCGTTACAAGAATGGCATTAGTAATTATTAATAAACAGTAATATAGACACCATTCTGACAAAAGTATTGGACGAATTTAAATGCCTAAAACGAATTTTGATTCATTATAATGATAAACTTGGGATTCGAGGTGATTTTTAAAATTATAAAACGTGTTTGTTTTACTATAAAAATTAAAATTAAAAAATACCTTTTTATTTTTTGTTCAATATCATCGGTAATAAAAAAAGATTAAAATTTACACTAATTAAATCTAAGTAGACATGCTGAAATTTTAATCCGTTAATATTTTCATGTTGTTTTGCACAAATCGAAGATGATTGAATTCGATTAACTTGTGCATATAGTACGAATGCAAATGTATAAATTACAATGCAATTCTACGAAATATAATTTATGAAGCCATTATAGATAAGTCTGTTATTTACATATCTTACACTGACAAGTCGTCATATACTTCTATCATGATAATTTGCCTATAGGTACATAGTATATAGTCCACATATAAATAGGTACCTAATGATTTTATTTGGTCTTTTTCAAAATGCATATTACATGTTTTGTAAGAGCTAGGTATATTTGTATATACATCACATATAGATAAAGTCTAGAGGGTTTAATTAGACCTTGTAACGAACGAATTTATAGTTGAACTATAAATTTAAAATACTTGAACAAAACACGGATTAGAAAATATTTTATTGAAAATAGTTCATAAATTCAATGGACTTGCGATGCAAATTTAACGACTAAATTAGTTCATTTCGCAGCACAAAGCTTAATAATAATTGTTAAACTATTCGATTCAATTATTTATAAATGTACTATAAACTGAAATTTCAATTTCATGCTATTTTTAAAGGTCATGGTTTTACTGTTATTTAATAAAATCTTAAAAATACTAAATGGAATAATATAGTGTCTTATATTATAATAGGTATATGAATATTTTGGTGTTGAGTTACTTGTAGAATTATTTATATGTGTAAATAAATACCCAGTTTCTACAAAATAATTTGTTTTTATTTAACAAATACGTATTTCGAAAACAATGTTTTCATCTTCAGTGTTAAACAACTACTGAGTCAATCGGCCCGTATACATTCCCTTTTATAGAATAGATGACGTCATCCATCGATAAACTCCGCCCATATAGTATCGCCATATGGTTATCGATCGACGAGTCATACCGATCATTACAATGTTTTTATTAATTATTTTGATAAAAATTTTAATAAGTTATTTTGTAGTGGATTTAGACAATTTAACAAGTTATTTTTATTCTTTGACATTCTATTGCTTTCCTTATGTTTAATTCTTGATTATTATTTACTTGTTTTAATAATTGTATTGTTTGTATGTTATGGTTTTCCTCTAATACGTGTTCTGCTATTGGTGATTTGTTTGTTTCTTGATTTTTGATATTCCTAATGTGTTCTTTGAACCTAATTCCTATGTTACTTCTAGTTTGTCCTATGTAACATTTTTTACAATTTTCGCATTGGATTTGGTAGATTCCTGACTTTCCTGTTTCTTTTACTCTGTCTTTTTTATTTCCTAATAGACTCATTAAATTGTTATGTTTTGATGACACTACATCAATATCATATTTTTTTTAAATGTTCGTGATTTTATTTGAAATTTGTGGTATGAATATTATGGCTGCTCTTTTATTATTATTTTTTGAATTGATTTGTTCTAGAGTGCTGATATTTCTAATATTTTTTCGCCATTCTTGTTTCTTTATTAGTTTTAAAATCATTTCTTTATCGAATCCATTAAAATATGCTATGTTTATTATTAACTGCTTTTCTTTTTTGAAATCTATTTTATTCATTGGGATATTTACTAATCGATATACCATACTATTCCAGGCAACCATTTTGTGTTGCCAACAATGATTTGAGGTATTTTTGATATATCTGTAAGAATGTGTCTTTTTTCTGTATATTTCGAACTCTAATTTATCCTTTGATCGTTTAATATAAAGATCCAAAAACGGTTATCTTCCTTCAACTTCTTTTTCACTTGTAAATTTTATTGAAGAGTATTGGCAGTTCAAGTTCTGCTAGGAAGGGAGATAATGGATTTCCCATCGCTGTTCCTGTACTCTGCTCATAAAATTTTTCATTTAATTGGAATACATGTATCATTTGAATGAATACCAATTGTTTAACACTGAAAATTAAAACATTGTTTTCGAAATATGTATTTGTTAAATAAAAACAAATTATTTTGTAGAAACTGGGTATTTATTTATACATAGGTATATGAATAATCGTTTTAGAGTCTGAGTGTAGTGAGGGGTCTCTTGATGTTACATATTGATATATTTTTTTCCTTCTGAAAATAATTTTTTAACCAACAAATATGATCCAACAATATTAGTATATATTGGAATATATTCATATTTTTATTGAAAGCAAATGTTATCGAGACGGTACATTATAGAGGTATAATTCTTCCGGATATATAGGTTTTTTTTAAATTGAAAAAAACGCGTTTTAAAAATGAACGGTATATTGTGAATACAAGTTAATTTCGAAAAAATGTAGTACTATAGCTATGTACTATTAAATTAAATTAAATCCATAAACAGTGTAACTTGTTCACTATATGACAGTTTGTAATGTTAATGAACTTTCCAAAGTCTTCAACTTCCTGTTGAGTGACGCGGCGAGAGACTATATACGTTAAATCACTGAACCAAATATCATTGGTAGAATTAACAATACGCAATAATCAAATTTTAACAAACGAATAAATTTTGTTGAAATTATACAATTTTTATTATTTTAATGTATATATTATTAAATTAATAAAAAAATGTGTGTTTACAATAACAAATTAATTTTGTAAATTTCACAAAATATATAAGTTATAATTTAATAAGGATAATTTGTAAAATTAATACCGATTTTATTGCCTATTATAATAGAATAGGTTATAAAATTGAAAAAATATTCTGTTTAAATTGACTATTTTGATTAACAAATGGCCGTTTGTTTTACGACGAAGAAGAAAGAAACGAACACAAAATGTCTGTTAATTCAAATAAATTTGTATTCGATATTACCCGAGACATTGATAAAAGATAATATATATTGTTGAGTCAATAATACGTTTTGTTGTTTTACCGTCAAACGAACGATTAATATTTTATTTCTAAATCAACGAACATTTTATTGGACGTGTATTGACAACCATATTATCGAATCGATCTATATATAAATATATATTTTTTTTTTATTGAAATCACAGATAATACATTATTGGTTCGGCGAGACCCACACGCAATACATAATATAATACGTGTTCGTCTTGTTCGGCAATACCCCGAGCACTCGTGTCGTTCCCCCTCGTACCTTATTATTATTATTATTATTATTATTATTTTATTTTGTTTTTCCCCAAAAAAGGAACCTAAAACCCTGCACAGTGAACCCTACACGGCATATTGTATGTTTGCGGTGGTGGCGTTCGACGGCAAACTCGTACTTCAAACGATATCAATTTTAGTCGGTAATTTGCAAAAGGCAAACAAATGTATACATATATATATATATATACAAAATGAGGACATGGCAAGTATATAATGAACAATATATACGGACGGGGCGGTATTATAATATAGTGTATAGCGCGTGTCCCTTTTGCCGTGCGCTCGCGGTGGCGGTGGCAGTTTATTAAATCTTTGCCGAGCTTATTGACTGAGCGCCGTTCTAGTGATGTTGCCGAATATTAAAACGGCGCGCACAAAAGGAAGCCGCGCAATACACTCGACGACGGGGGTTTATATTGGTTTCGAGTCTCCCCGAGTGTTGTATATATATATATATATATATACATGAGAAACGAAAGAAAAGAAGAGAAAAAAACGAAAAAATAAAAGAAAAACTAAACCTCCGACGAAAAGAAATAATATTATTAATAAGAGTTTTCGAAAATTACTATAGTTCTATTATCGTGTTAACAATGGTTCGCAGACAATAATAATAATAATAATAATAATCGACTATTATCATTATTATTATTATTATTGTTACTCATTGTATTTCTGTATATCGGGTTTTTTTTTCGTTGTCGTTTTTCATTCCCCAGCCTCCCCCCCCTAACTTATTTTATTCCGAAAAAATGCATTCTCTCGTAAGTATTTTTGAAAACATAATGTTATACACAATATGTATGTCACATAACCAAAAACGGGCGAGTTTAGAAAAACTATATAGTTACATTTTTTCATAATAGTCCCGAACTACTGCACACGTTGCATTTCACGAGTATTAATTGTTTTATACACGTTTCAAACGAAATTCAAATATAATAATGCATGATTATTTATTTATATATTCGTGTGGCTTATAACGTCTTATAAGACAAATCGACGTTTCAACAATATTATAAATAATAAATCAATGAAAATGAAAAATAATATAAATGATGTTATAAATTAATGGTGTAAAAAATAAAAATGATTACAGCAACAATAGAAATATGTAAATATATAATGTTCTTATCTTTAAATTTAATAACATGTGATTACACTCTATAAAATATAAATGTAAGGATAATTTCACTGTTTAAATCTCCGTAGTATGATTTCGCAGTGTTATATATGGTCAGAGACGACAAACGCGGACGAAGAATTCTCTTGGACTATATAATTTTACTATATATAAAAGTATACTATATATAAGAAAACTCTCTAGTTATAATCAGCAAAACGATATTTTTATTTTCATCTTCCTCGCAACACTTTGTTCATTGATTACGGAATTTCAACGAGAACTGTAGGGGTAAAATATTTTGATTTCATTGCCATAGTTGGCTATAATCACTTCGGAGCAATATGTCCGGCATCCCGCCGTATTTTAAGCAACTCTGACCGTTGCACGAGACCAAATGTTTTTCGAAATAAATCGAACTCTTTATAACCAATAACTGTTAATGAAATTAGTATTTATTTTAAGAAATATACTCGCCGCGCCATATTAAATATATTTATCTCCGTACAATATCCTATGTACGCCGTACTTTTATCACGGGCTAATCAAATAATGGAAAATACGACCGGAACCAGACGGGACCCGGGGATGAATGTCTTTGCGGACCCGCGATTTCGGAAGAAAGAGTCGGTCTATACCATATGATTGTGCACAATAGACAGCGGTTCTTAGTCGATTGGGAAGAAAAAAAAAATCCCTTCGCAAAGCCTCCATGAGAACCGGCCACTGCAGTGTATATAGACTTAATAAAAGGATTTGTCCCTCTCTATCGCTTATCCTCCTATCTGTATGTATGTATGTATGTATGTATGTATGTATATATATATATACTCACATATACACACAATTCAATGACGCTTTTTGTACGTTCGATCCCCGCGCGAACGATAAAATCTTCGGAATAATCTTTTCGAGTCTTAACGGCCTGATAATACGGCAAAGTCCGCGGAAGTGATAGTTCACCGTGCGGTCAATGCACTTTTATATATGTCGGGTAATTTATCGATTTGTTTCATCCAAAACGTATATATTACATATAAACGTCATTAATCGTTTTTATGCGATTATTCGACGACGAGCGGGAAATCTCTTTCAATATCGTAAACATAAACGATGGTCCAACGAGTTTTGCGTGCTGCACAGTTGGAGATTATTATCGTTTATAAACGATCCACCCCCTCCCACTATATATTCGAGAGTATTATCTCAATATAAGTGTACCGCGTATATACCAGAGCGCAGAGCTTATATATGACGTATTTATTTGCAGCGACGAGGGTGGGCTGACTAATATTACTCCGATAAAAACCGCAGAAGACGAATTATGTCACTGTACAGTATACGCATAATGCATATACGCATAGCACATTTCGGCACAAAAAAAAAAAAAAGGTATATACGCGTAATATTATAATATGCAGTATAATAAATTTCAAAGAGATTTGTCTTTGAACATTTTTTGATAAAGAAAAACGCAAAATCGAACGCACCGAGCGGATTCGAAGAGTTTACCGCAAAATCCTATTTGTTGTGCCGATGTACTGACAGGACGCGCTCAATCCTCTCGGTCTTTTCAATGTTTGGAGATTACAAGCCTCGGGATAATACGCCCTCCTTTCTCTTCCTCTTCCTCTTCCTCTTTTTTTTTTTTTTTTTTTTTTTTGTCACCGAAAGATTATACGCGTATGTCAATGATTTCCCCTGGGAACCGACCGGATGATAATTGATTTCGTATTTCAACTCATTTATCCGTGAAAACTTTCTCATTCCTATCGTCCTTGCCGCTGTTTTATGTATACGTATACGTAATAGGTCTGCGATTTCGTAACTTTATATTTACCGTACAACAGATAAAAGTCATTATCCGTTCTTTATTCTCCCATCCCATTTAGATCCGTCTCTGATCTATATATATATATACATACAGGGTATTATCATGATCGTTAATTACGTCGAGATATTTCGTTTCGTTTCGTTTTTCAGACGAATTAAATTAGCATATACATTAACTTGACTTTTTCATACAATACGAAACGACAATTGTCCTAAAACCTGCGACCTTTTAGCGAAGTAGGTACTTTCGTGTTTTGTTTTTACTTTTAATAATTATCATAAGGCATCGTTTTGGCCGAACAAACGAAACATTCTAAACGAAAATCTATATTACTCTAAAACGTAATACGAACGTATTATATATAACGTATTATCATAGCATAAGTAAATAGGCGTGTCAACTATAATTCCATTTTCGCTATCCCTACGCACGTTCCCCAGACATGGAATAAACGATAACAATATCACGGATAAAAAAGAGTTTTGCTATCTTAATAATAATAATATATGTACAAAGGTGAAACACGTCTTGAATAAACAAAATGATAATGCAAGTGTTTTATTAATAGAAATTTTAATTCATAACAGTACTACCATAATTTCAAATTAAGACGGAAATAATTTTTCCATGAATTTTGTCGTTTATTCCATGTCTGGGGAACATTTTCTGCGCCGTGTTATCTAACTGACATGCCTATTTAATTATACCATGCGTCCCATTATGAAATAATCGCGGTCTAATAGATAGAAAAAATATCCTTAAAATAATAAGGGATTTTGTAATAGTTTGGAAAGGACAAATCACGTTTGTAGTGTATGGTTAGGTTCCACCTGCCGCCGTTGTACTGCAGCACATGCTGAGACGCTTTCAAAACCGAATCAAAGTTTTGACTTCACGGACCATTGTCAACGGCCCCGCGTCATAGCTGTCCTCTCTCCACAGGAAACAACCCTTCTATATGCCGTTTTATTGTCATCAGGACGAGGAATTGTTTTCCGACTCATCGGCTGCGAGGGTGTACATATATATACGTATATAAATATAATGACGTCGGACCCATTAGTGTGATTAATTCCGGTAGTTCCTTGCGTTACGAAAGTAGCGGGAGGGCTCACACATACACATCATCATCATCATCGTATCGATTATAAATCGTATCATCCAACTTATATACTGCAGTGGCGTGAAATGACTTTAAATTTAAAAAAAAAAAACTTTATATAATATCGTTGTAAAATATAAAATCTCTAATCAGTGGCGTAGTAAGGGTATTGTGAATTATATGCCTACACCAGGGGACGAAAATTGTATTGTGAAGGGGTGCGCAAAGTTGTACTTTGTCTGACTTACTTTTTCTTGATTTTCGGGGGAAAATTATAACGAATGACCCTTTTTTTTTCTTTGCTTATTGTCGTTTTTCAAAGCGATTTATCAGTTTTTCGCCAAGGACACTGATAGACTTTGCTTCGTCCCTGTCTCTAATAAAAATGTGTAAATCTTTAATCAGTGGCATAAATATAGGCTGTTTCCTTTCTAAAAAAAAGACGTGTAGATAATGTTCCAGTGTCAAATTTTTTTGGTTCATCTGGTTATACAGTAAACTAAGATGTTCATGTTTTAAAAACTAAAAAATAGAACATAAAAAAACATGTTATTCGCATACCTTCAAAATTAATAAATGGCTTTTAAAAACGGCAAATTAGCAAATAAAAAAAGTCATTCGCTTAAATTTTTCCCCTAGAAAATGAAAAATTGCTTTCATTAGTAACAAATAAACAAAAACAAACAAAAAGGTATTTTCATAAATGATAAAATATGGTAATCTACTAGATACTTCAAAAAACAGGACAAAAAGCTTTTTGTTTGAGGTTTGTCGAGACTACAAAACACAATTTTCAAAAACGGGACATATGGATTGGTCACCCTACAACAAACGAAATTTTGAAAAAGAATTTTAAGGTAATAAAACATAGAAATACAGCATGAATTTAGAAGTGTTTATGTTTGCTTCTATGAGGGCAATATATAGTGGATTTTCTTAAGACTGTAGCCGAACTGATTTTACATGAGAGGTTTCCAAATTTTATTAAAGATTATTTTAATATTTTAAACATATATCGTTATATTAATAAAATAATACACAAGACAAGTGTGGGTATCTACAATTTACAAATATTTGGTGGGGATGGTAACTTTTCAGTTATTATCCCATAACCCTTCCCCCTCATCAAATATGAAAACTTTTTCTATATTTTAGTGCCAAGTGTTAACTTATTACAATATAAAAATATGGAAAAAAGCTGTCAAGATATTTATAGATAGTGGAAGTTGATTCTTCGTTTACTTGCTTGTGTATTCAAAAGAAAAATAAAAAAAAAGAAAAAAAAATACAATTAATAAGTTCCTAAATGATTGTGAGGGGCATGGTGTAATATTTTTTCTAAACTACAAATACACATTTGAATTTTGTTTTTGTTCGTTTTCCAT
>JAIPRL010000836.1:50177-109570 GCA_025469235.1 Pemphigus obesinymphae
TCAATTTGTCTACTATCGAAGCTACACCTATACTACCTCTGATATACTCATTCCTTATTCTATCCTCTCTAGTAACTCCACTCATCCAAATTAACATTCTCATCTCAGCGACACTCATTCTCAGTTCCATCTCTCTATCTACTGCCCAACATTCTATTCCATACATCATTGCAGGTCTCAAAACTGCCTTATAAAATTTACTCGAACATCCGAGATGGGAAAACTCACTTATATCCATTTTAAGAATACTTATAAATTGTTGACAAGTTTTATGCCGGTTGTCAACCTGACGCAACCTCAATTAGTCGACTTCTACGACAAGCATGAGGAAACCGTGGAGGTATTCTTAGCCCCTTCCACGGGGCAATATTAATAAATTAGTGAGTAACTGACTTATAATATTTTAAACGTAACTTAATTTAATAAGTAGTCATATTTATTAGGTACCTTTTATACATGAAATTAAAAATAATGTTAAAAACAAGAATTTTAATTATTCCGATGGAAATCAAAAAATAGATACTAAACGTTTTTCCCCTAGGAAAGTTATTATTTATTTTCCATTTTAACTTTTAACGGGTTTAGATTGTTTTTTATTAATCGTTAACTGTTAAGGGCCTTTTTAGACCCACTCCTTCCCCTTGTCAGCAAATGTCCGACCCCACCCTACTTTATTACGTCAGCATATGTCCGATGACCTTCTCACTACTAAAAAAAAATAAGAAAAAATGTCCGAATTTTATATAAATTAATTAAAAATAAATGAAAAATGTTGTTATATATTTTGAATTTTATTTTACATATTTTGATTTTTTTTTATTACTCCTGACGTCAGCATAGTTCCAACCCCGCCCCCCACATCATCTGGTGAGAAAATGTAAGCACACAACAGCCCCCCTCTCCCTAGATGCTTACGTAATATTTGAACGTCCCCTAACTAAAGGCTTATGTGTCTTTCTGTTAGCATTGATATCTATTTTACATCTTTTTGCACATTTTGAATTTTTAACAAATGAGTGTTGCTTTTTTTCAAGACATCCTATTGTACATAGTTATAATATTTTTCATACCAGATGACCGAGTACATTGAACCAAATATGATTTCAATAAAAATATAGATTAATTTAATAATATGTTTGTTAATATACGTCTAATAATGTTGGTTTAGAAATAAAATATTTGTTAATTTAACAGTAAAAAACAAAACGTATTATTGATTTAACAATATCTTTTATCAATGTCTTGGGTAAAATTGTCTAATTGAATACAAATTTATTGGAATTATTAAATATTTTTTAAATTAAATCATAACTATTTTGTGTTTCTTTCTGTCTTCATCTTCGTAGAACAAACGCCCATTTGTTAATAATATGTCAAACAAAATAGTCAATTAAACAGAATATTTTTTCAATTTAATAACATATTTTATTATAATAATAAAATCTGTATTTATAATTTTACAAATTATTTTTATTAAATTATACTTATATATTTTGTGTAATTTACAAATACAAAATGAATTTGTTATTGTAAACAAATGTTTTATTAATTTAACAATATATACATTAAAATAATAAAAATTGTATTATTTCAACAAATATTAGTTCGTTAAAATTTGATTATTGCATATTATTAATTCTACCAACGATATTTGGATCAGTGTAATAGGTGCCTATGCAGCTATGTATAGATTATATGCTATATATGTATATATAGGTATGGTAAGAAAAATTTCGAACTACCTGAATAGTTCTCACCGATATACATACGAGAGGAGAGAAAATGTGTATTATTATTATTTTTTGTTTTTTTTTTACAAACAGGGACGCCCCTCTAAAAACTTCACGAAATGCTGTACATATTATACCATGGTATATACCGTTGTTGTACCACGTTATATATATACGCATATACCGGAGATGCTGCGGGGCCTGACCATTAGCGATGCACGCGTAATCCCATTCATCCCGTCAGATTATATCTAATTCCGGTTTAATTCGATTCAACGGTGGCGGCGGCGACTTCCCCCAAGTACACGCGCGCCACGCTCGCCATATTCTGTGTTTAATACGGCGACGACGAGGCGCAGCTATTATATTCCGCACGTCCCGGACGTATAAACTATATTGTAAGCAGACGGCCGGTTCTTTCTGAGAGAGACGATAAAAAAAAAAAAAAATGATAATAATAATAATAATAATAGTGAGTAGAAATAAAAATATTTTTCTGGCATAGTCATAAATTATAGTTTATACGCTAGAGGTCTCTCTCTATTTTTATCAATAAATTTTAAAAACGAATGCGTACCTATGGAATTTATCGGTACGCGGATTTTCCCAGCGTATATGTAACCTTATTTATACCTATTATATTATAAACTACATAGGGACTGAAACCGAACCTAAATTAACCGGTTCCAGAACCGGAAACCTGAAATATGAGTAGAATCGTAACCGGTATCAGAACCCTTTTACCTGTATCTGCAGGAATCGACATTTTTTTTTATAATGCCTTTATTTTCGACGAAACATTATACAGCACGACAATTATTAAATGTCACACGGTTATTGTACATGGACAGAGAGAAAATAGAATGCTATTTCATAATTTTACAATCATATAACCAACACCCACTTAAAAAAATTTTAAATATACAAACGACCACATATAATCCGTATTTTACATATTTATATACAAATTGAAGGCTACCTTTTTGAAACTTTGGGTTAGTCTTTAATCTCACGGAAAATTTTAACTTGCAAGAATCTGAAGACAAATCTTCAATTTTTTATTTATTTTTTTGAAATTTCATAAACAAAACATAATTATGTAAAAACACACATTCATTTCCAATGTTAACAAAAAAAAATAAAATTTTTATATGGTTGTTAAAATATTGATAGGTACCTACCTATATAATATATACCAAAAAATAAATTAATATTTGCAAATATTTTTTTAAGAACTGGCAAATACTGGTTAAATACCAATTCAAAAATGTAAAATAGGAATCGGAACCCAAACAGAAACTTCTATTTTCCAAGAACCTAAACCAGAACCAGAACCGATATTTAGGTTCGGTTCCAGTCACTGATACATAGTTAGTATATATATATGTATATTGTATATACACGAAAAAAAACATGCATGATTTTAATTCACGGGTTTTTAAATTATTATTTCGCGTAAATTCATTTCACGTGATCACGTGAATTAAAATTCCCGTTTAAAATCGAGACCTCTAGTTTATCAATTACCATTTCCGAAAGTAAGTGAATACGATAGACAAACCATCAAAGTTTGGATATTAAATTAAATCAGGCCTTAGGGCTATGAGAATAATCTGAACATTTATGTAAAATCCCGGATTATCAGAACCGGAACTTTTATGTAAAAATTAAATTCATTAAGAATAAAATTAAATCAGTAAGTACTATTAATGATTGCTAGATTTCTTTCCTGTTTTTTTTTTCATTATTCAGTTTTTAACAGTTCTAATGAAAATAAAAATTTTAATTAAAACGCATTTGTGATTTTTTTTTCTTTTTATTTGTTTAAACACTGTATTCATCGCGATTATATTATGCATAAATATATATCACAAATATGGACAAGTTAATGAAAAAAATTAATTTCGTAGGGCAAAATATTTTTAAAATGAATAACATTATTATTTCTCAAAAAACTTCGGTCGCCGACTATTTCGAATCCCAATAAAATATATAATATAAGAAATATGAATTACACTAAAAAATAATTCCACTTATATGGTGTTTCACTCAAAAAAAGTTAAACTTAAAAGGTGTCACACTCAAATGGGGTTATATATAAATTCAAGATTTTGCATTTAAAAGGTGTTGAACTTATAAGTAGTGTCACTTAAAATAAATTACACATACAAGGAGTTGAACCCGGTAGGTTTTGCACTCAAGCTAGTAATATATAATATAATAGATATAACTTTTGTGTTATATTATAAGTATATCCATTTATTAATCTCATAATGAATTACTATAATTTATATTTAATTTCGATTCAAACATGGGTACCTATTTATATATTATTATTGTGTAACGAAGTCATGAAAATCGTTAACTCAATTGGATGATTGTGACAAATTAACTATACAAAGTTGAGTGTGTACACGGAACATTTTATTAGTTAATGGAAAAATAATGATTAAAAATAGTTCAATAGTCAACAAAATATTATTTTTTTAATAGGTCAATTAATCTTTTTAAACAACTACATAAAAATGTTATTCCATCTAAAGAGTGTATTTATATGCACATATATTGAATGCTTTATAACGTCTACTGATTAAACTGTATATATTTTAGTTTACGGAAAAATCGATATTTTTTTCATCGATTCATTCAATTCATTGTATTTTACATTATTTTGGTTATATATATAACATTGTGATTTTATGCAATAACTGTACTTATACGTTTTTATTTGCTTTTAGAGTTAGAGCCCCGAAAGTGGGTTTGAGATAAAACAACAACATTATAAAAGTAAACACTATACATACGCATATATATAACCATCACATTCCTATAGTCCGACCGCATTTGGTGAAAATCATTTCGTTTTAAAACTTGGAACCGATAAAAAAACAACGAAATACTATATCAACGCGAACGGAATAGTAACCGTACTATAATATAATAATCGGTAGAATTTCGATTATTTTTTTGTTAGCTTAATATACCTACAGTAATCGTCGTATATTCAAAATATAATTTCAAGTTTTGATCGCTTGCTGATTTTCCTCGATGTTTTTAAACAATAGAAAATTTGCGAACTCTTAGATATTGTTATAGTACATTTCTGACTTGTAATAAAATATCGAAAATGCCGTCAATACTATAAGTGATTTGACTGCAATAATTAGATACTTAGATCTAGATCAGAATTTGTAGAACATTTTTGTAACAATCATATTATTAATTAAAAGTACGGAAAATTTGAAATTCTTCTATACGACAATGGACTATCTCGATGAATATTGTCGTAGGTATACAATATCATTGTATTTTGGACGATTTTTCAACGAAAACACCAGTCATTTTTCGTTTCCGTTTTCGAGACGTTAAAGCCAATTAAAACTTGATTTAGAAGGGAAAAAATGAGGGGACGTATATTCGCGGAGAGAAAAAATGAAAAAGTAAAACATCAAGCAAGCTACGTAACACGGGTGACGGGTCGAATTTCGCGTCGCCGAGAAGAGAGAAGAGCGCTATTATTATTACGCTGATTCACCGCCGCACGCACACGTCCCTAGTCGGCGTAAGCCACCGAGAACATTTCGAACGAGTGACACGCGCGAACGGCACGGCGATGACATGGCGACAATTTGAGATACCGCGACGCGCGACATGTCGGCTGTCCGGGCCGGCCTTAATGAGCGACCGCGTCACGATTTTCCGCGTGTTATTATAATAATAATAATAATAATATCCAGTTGCCGAGTCCAAAAACCGATACCGTTGTTAGCGGTTACGACGGTAATACCGCGTAGTGATATTATAATAACCGTGTACAGGCGGGTTCACGCAGTTCATCGTGTCGTTATTTTGATGACCGCGTGTCGAAATGTTATCATAATTACCGAGTATACCCATGTGCCGGTACCACATAAAAAAAAAAAAATAAATAAAAATAAGAAAATTATACGAATATAAAACATATATGCACATAACTACAGAAATATAATAATATTATAATCAAATGCACAGAAGAAAAATTGTACCGTGTGCGATGCATTTATTTTGTGGAATATTCTAATTTATATTTTAATAATCTTGAAGAAGTTAATATATTTTATTTTCAAAGTTTTTTTATATCATACTGTTATTACACAAATGAAAATATATTAAACGTGTTTAGAGCTGTGTATGGACGATCGAGGGACGTTCGACGTATACGACATAACATGGAAAGAAGATAAACATAATAAATAAATACGTGCTTATTAAATAATAATTATATATTATGTTTAGATACCTATCTAATGTTACAAAAAATGCATGATGTATATTAATTTGAATGGAAGAGTATATAATAAGGCAATCATCTTTCATATCTTTATTTTTTTCTATGGTATCATCAGTGTCTATCGATATATTATCAAAATCAGTAACCACACGGCCAAAAAGTTGAATATATTCAACTATGCGGTAACATTTGGTAACTCTAGTAGCATGATAAAAAAATACGTCAAACCATTTGGTATGCCATAATGTAACCATACGATTCAACCAATCAGAACATAGTATTTTATGCAACATAACACGACACGATGAAGTGTGGGTTCGCCTTATATTACACATACTGCAGCTGTGGTGACCAAAATTATAACAACCACATTCGGCATAAATCAGATTCGAAAAAAAGATTTTTATTTTTTTTTGCCATTTCGTGTGTTTGGGAAGTATTAACTAAAAAAGTTGACCTTTTTTTGCGTAATTTTACAACATTTTTCCCCGGGCATCAAAATTTCTAGTTTCGCCTTTGATTACGATTCATAATGGTTCATTGAACAAATGACCCGTTTGTTCACGGACTAATTCCCCACTAGAAATAAGAAACTAAAATTATTTAATTTGGGGGAGGGGGTGAAAATGTGAAAAAAAATACTACAATAAACTTCTCTTTAAATTCTCTTTAACTTAAAATAAGCAAAAAAAAATCATCAATTTTTTCCTATTTTGCCGATTAAAATCCTAATAATTTATAGTTTTCCCACTTAAAATTCCGAAAAATACTTCATTGCTGCATACTTTGCCGACTAAATAACCCCTCCCCCCTTCGGGATGGACCTGTCCACGTCCTTATCACACATCCGCGTTGTCACTCGAACGACTCGTTTCGATTCGAACTTATCACGTACTCTGTAGGTAAAATAACACGTAAAAGATAACACATATTAAATATATCACATATAGATGTATAAAAATGTAATCTACCCCCCCCTCTCCATAAATACACTAATAGAGTCGACAATCATTAGTAATTTTATTGGACATTTTTCAGTGATTCGTTATTTTGTTCAAAAAAAAATTCGTGAACTGATAAGTGATAACAAAAATCCGTAAACTGATTCAAATCAGCGATTTTGTTGTTGAAAGCAATATTTGGTTGGTTTTAGCATTAATGACCTATTATCACAATTAATAAAGAGAACATGATCTATGACACATAGGAATAATTTTTTCGATAAATATAATTTTAAGATTTTTACAAATGTATGGAGAACTTGATGATTAAATTATGAATAGGTACTTTGCTTAAAATATAATTTATTCGAAAATATTCTTCCTACATGTCATAGATTATGTTCTTTTTATTAATTATGAATTATGATAATAGGTTATCATTTCTTAAAATCAACCTATTGTTCACGAAATTGAAAATACAAAACCCGATTTCACTATACTGTGCATGTCAGACAAAGACAATTAAGTCAGTACTACCTACCTACGTAAATTGCACGATTTTAGGGGTGCTCCTGGTATAAAAAGCTTTGAGTAACATAAACTTACAAGAAATAAGTATCGTCAAAAAGTAAAACAAAACTTGGATTATAGTATTATATTCACTATACTTTAAGGAAAAATAAAAAATAAGTTATTTTTCGAAAATATCAAATATTAGATATCTAATTTTGAATTTGAAATTTGTATCTAGTCAATAAGATATGGTTATAATACTATACGAAGGGCGTATAATATTTGAGGGAAACCAAAATTAATAAATAGCTTTTAAGTAGATATTATAATATACTCAAAAAGATGAACAACGAAATAGAAAAATATTCTATTGGAACAAAAAAATGTTTACTGATATAATAATATATTCATAATACTAATACTTTATAATAATCGTGGAAAAATAAAAGTAAAACAAAAATACTACTATAATATATTATAGTATCAACTTACTATGTACGAAAATATATAATAAATTTGAGTGAGTGATAACGATTATACTTATTACTTGTAAACCGAGAACAACTTCATAATGTTTCAAGATATCATTATTATTTATTATTTGTTTATCGTTTATTTCTGAACGAAATGAAACGATTAAAATGTTCATTAATTCCGAGAGGAAATAATATATAACCAATAAAAAATATTCCAATAAAGCTTAAAAACTTTCAACCAGTAAACGGAAATATAATTTTAAAATAATATTAGACACGGTGAAATGGGCCAAGTATATATTAGTATATTTTTATCTCATTTCCTTAATTAAATAAAAAAAAAATAATTAAACCGAGTAACATCCCTACAGTTGCAAACAAAATAAAAAGTTTTCATTATACAATACGTATAATATATAGTTATATTATCTATTGAAATTTTTCATTTATAATCCGTTTTAAAAATTAATCTTGCACAGTGCGGTACATAATATTACTTTGTACGATTTCGTTTCGTATCAGATAAATATGTACATCGACAAAGAGATAATTCCGAAATTTAATTATTATCGTACATTGCGGCATTGTGCTCAAATCAACCAATTAAAAGAGATTAATATAAATCAACTAATTCTAGTGTAGAACCGAAAAGATTCAGGGACTAACTAATTTATTATCGAAAAAAAAAAACCGGGACTCAACTATATAGTTATATATATATATAGTAGATAAAATGATCCAGGACGCAATTAGTATTAAATTTTAATTTCGGAACCCACAACTCAGATACAACAGTTTAAATTTGCATTGTATTAACTTATCTTTTCACGGTTAGTTTTTATAATCATTCAGTTAAGTCAATATGTGACGAATAACAATTCGCGAGAATTTCTCAAACCTACATATTATTTAATTGAAATTAATTTTTATTTTATTTAAATGTGGGTAGTGTTATATAAAACGTCTCTTAATAATAATATATAATATACTTTATTATATTATACATTACTATTTTTAATAATTTTATGAACTTTTTTAATTTAGTTAAATTCGTGTTTTTTCCAAATTAAATTTAAACTCGACGAGTTAACATATTTTTGTTTACTTTTCAATTTTAACTGAAAAAGTTTTGAAAGATTTTTTACATTAAATTGCTCAATATGTATTTTTAAAATTGTACACTTACAATGTGGTAATTTCAAAATTTCTTTTTTTATATATATAATAGCCGGAGGGAGGCATGACTCTCTCAACAACCACCACTAGTTAATTTAGTAAATATAATTTTTATATGAAAAAAATTATTTTGATTTTAATTTAGTTTCATAATTTATGGTAAATGTAATTTTTTACATTCTTCCCCCTCAATGGGTTATATTTCTGTGGGCGCTCTCGCAATCACATTATTATACATTTAAAACATGCAGTGGTATCGACTCGGAGTAGTAGTATTACAGAAAACTAGATGGCATAATACAGGGTCAATAAAAGTGAATACGGCTATCTTTTTCAGAGTATGTGACCAAAGAAGACAAGTGGACAGTGGTTATGCAATTAGTAACTCACTACTAACTTCAGTGTTCGATTTCAAAGTAGTTAACCACAGAATAACATTTTTAACTATGAATACAAAGTGGTTCAAATTAATGTTTATCAGTGGACATAGATAGAAGAGAAGGATAAGAATGAAAAAGACGAATTCTACAATATTTTGGAGAACACATTGAATGAAATACCAGGAAGTGGTATACAAATTATCTTAGGTAATTTTAATGTGAAAAATATTTTAAGCCCATAATAAGCAACCACAGTCTGCAACAGGAAACGAACGTTAATGGACTTGGACTTATAGATATAGCGAGGTTTAATGGTAGTCGGACACCGAGAACATAGACAAATCAGCAAGATACAAAACCAGACAGAAAGAGACAAGTATAATATGAGTATTAAGATGTGAAAACAAAAGAAAAATACGTAGTGTGTACGGGTGCATACGCGTTCAAAAGTGTATAAGGACCGTACGCAATTGTGTCGTACCCCGTGGTGACGTATACAAGTACCGTACCTTTTTACAATCGGATTATGAGATCCGCCTTTACCGTGTCGACAGTATAAAATAGACAAATTGTTTTGGATCTCAGCGGTGTATTTATGTAAATTCCGCACACCGAAAACACGTTTTACTCGCCCGTGCCCCCGGTCGAGACATATCGCGTTTAATTCGCGCGTAAATCACTATGCACGCTGAAAAGGGTGTATGGTAATAAATGTTTATGGAAACGCGTGCCCCGCACAGAAATAATAAGAAAAATCGAATAAAATCGAACACGAGATTTTTTTTTTTCCTTTAAAAGTACCTATGCTACCATGAATGCTATACCATACATCCTCTCTCCGTTGGCTTTACACCGTTTCCTGTCTCTAATACAATACGTCGCAATCAAGTGCCACGACCAATCGATCGAATATATATATATATATATATATATATGTACATATACAGAGTGAGAACGAGAGTATAATATATAACCGTATCGGCCTGTATATATATATATATATATATATAATATATACAATGGAAGGCGGTAGTTGGAAGGTGGTCCCCCCCATGTCGGTCATTAAATTTTCTCCGCTGTTTTCGACCGATCAAACGGAGACAATGGTACACTAAAAGCACTTTTTTCGAAAGAGAGAGAGAATAAACGAGAAGTTAGTTGAGTGACGGAGAAAGAGCGAAATATCCGACTTAAAACAATTATACAAAGGGACTTTCTCCGTCGTATTAGTCGTATTACACGCGTATTATACATATATAATACGAATCAATGCTAATACCTCTTTTGTACGATTTCCCTACCCCCCCCCCCCATCATCAATGCAGGTGCCCTTATCAGGTGCACGCGCAAAACCCGATCCTATCAGTTTTCCCATTTCACGCTCAACAGATTATAATATGCGTATCCACAAGAGATTTGAACGATGACGACTTTATATATATATGATCAGGAGTACTTATATATTATTATATGACGGCGACCTTTATATACACGAATTACAAAAGGGATGTACAGGGTAGAAATAAAATTCCGAAACCCTTCAAAAGAAACCGATCAAATCGTCGTCCATAAGTGACCGTACGTAATATATCATGTGCCGACGAATAATATTTACCCAAAAGCTATAATTTACGCATGAACTCCAAAAGGCTAAAAAATTTTTGGTTTTACGGAAAAAGAGATAAACCCATTTCAAATTTGACGGCAGAAGGAAACGTGTCATATTTACGGAAAATGGTTATACCCGGAATGTATGGAGTGCGGAACAAAAATAATTTGCATAATATTAAAAGTATACAATGAACAAAAATACAAAAACACAACTCGCCACTTTTTCATAACACATAATATATATTATAATGCCTATGTGGGTCCGGTATATATTTGTAAATCGTGTTTATTTTTTCAATCGAGATTTTTTCACCTTTCGATACACGGTTATTTTAAAAAAAATAAATAAACGTTTTTGACGAGGTTATATATTTATAGGATCGCGGTATACATATGGGTGAGGAGGGGATCGAAACAGAGGAGGTTCATTTGGTTGTGCAAACACATCAAAGCTCAATATATTTACTGGCCGCGCAGGAATACTGATTCGGGATTTGGCCGTTTATATTGCAGAGGGATCGAGAGATGCAAATGATCTATGCATATATATATATATATATATATATATATATACTGGAGACGTGAATATGCCGTGAAACAATTGCACTATATATAAGTATACTTGCGTGGGTGTATATATAAATTTTGTTGTGTATTTTGTTAATGTTTCGACGACGATGTCGACGGGTACATATAATATAGTATATATATTCCACTCGTTTGGCAGGGACGGTGATTTTGCATGAACAAACACCGCGGGTGTTACGCGCGGGCGCGGGCGGCGTGACGGGCGCCCGCGGCCATCAACTTGTTGATTAAACATCGGCCGATGGAGTACGTATATTACATATACCGATATAATATATCTGTATATAGTGTACAGCAGCGGTACTTAAGCACTCGAAAACCGATTGAAATCGCTATATATATATATATTTATTATACGGTCCCTAAAGACTCGGATGGTAGTGTGTTTCCGCGAGGTATATATATGTATTTATGTCGGTACAGTGGTGGTGGGCACAAAGATCGCCCCTTATTTTATCGTTTATGCAAAGTGTTTACAGCTACTGTTGTACAGTAATAATATATATTACTGAACCTTATGTATATAATGTATATATTATGTACGTGTACCTATCGTATATGGTTATTTTCATTTAAACAGCGAATAAAAGATATACGTGTACGTTGGGTTGGTGATAAAAAAATATCTGTGAGCGGTACTGAGTGGATAGAGGAATTTTGCCGACTCGTTTTTCCAAAAAAAAGTCGATAAGTAAAAAAAAATCATCAATCCCTGGTAATATCGATGGATGAAAAAATAACAAATTACCACGGTGCATACTGTTTGTAGATGATATATTGCTGGTAGGAGAGAGTTCTAAAAATGTGAACAATAAACATTGAGAGTGGAGAGAAACTCTTAAAGGTGGGAAGAGGATTAATACCCAGTAGGGGTAAAATATAACATATAGCGTACGATTTTAAAGAAAGAGAACGCTAAATTAATCCGAGATTGAGAGGTTTAAGTATTTAGAGTTCATCCTACAGAAGGATGGTGTTTTCGAGGAAGATATGAAACAGAATTAAGTGTGGTTGGACGAAGTGAACAGAAGCGTTAGGTGTTTTGTGTGACAAATGAATTCCAATTATGTTAAAAAGTAAATTGTATAAGTCCTATAAGTGAGGTCTTCAATGATGTATTGATCAGAATTTTTGGCAGTAGATTGGAAGGATGATAGTAGTAGAGATGAGAATGTTAAGGCGGATGAGTGGAGTAACTAGAGATGACAAAATAAGGAATAAGTATATAAGAGGTACCTAGTATAGGTTTAGCTTCGATAGTTAACAAAATGAGGGAGAATAGATTGAGATAGTCCGGGAATGTAATAAAGAGGGTAGGTACTAGTAAAGTGAATGGTTGTTAAAGGAAAGAGTGGAAACTGAAAAGGAACACCAAAAAATAGACGGGGGAGTGATAAAGAGTGATATGATAAGAGCGAGGGTAAGTGAAGAAGATGTGGGGAACCGAATTATGTATAAGTGGAAGACTGGAGCCCCTAACTTGTTGAAAGAAAAGGCGAAGGAGAAGAATAAGTTTAAATTATCATTGTACTAATTTGATTTTTTATAATTCATTTTCATAACCATTTGTGCTTATTTTTCTACAGATCATATTTTGTGCAACAATCTTTTACATTATGGACTCGATAAATGGATTTATGTTTGTTGAACTAATAAGTTATAACACGCTTTGTTAAACGATTTGTATAGGTGATTTGGACAATCCAATAAAAGGGCGAATGAGTTTTGTGATATTATCGACTATATATCAAAAACCAGCTCAGTGCATAAAATAAAAAAGTCCTTGATATTATTAGTATTTTCGTCAATACTAGTAGACCTATTGCCTATAATACCTATACAATTCAATATTTTTAGATATTTTTCACGAAAACATTTTTACTATTTATTATTATAAATTCTAAAATTTTAATACCGATTATGATCTATATAATATGATATACAAATCAAAATCGATATACAGTATATCGATTTATAAGTGATTATCATTCTCTGTAAAACTCGTTTAATAACGATGTACATTATTTCATTATCTAGGAATTTTATCAACGAGATAGGGAAGGGGTCTCCAAAATAACAACGAAATACATCTTATTGAAATGTAAATAAGAAAATAATAGAACAATTTATAATTTGCCCGTAACAAAAACGAAGGTTATCAACTTTTTGTTTTTGCCGACTGAACTTTATTTTGCCAGCTGCTTTCCCGGGGGGGGGGGGTGAAACTCTCCCCTAAATCCAGTCCTATGTATTAATTTCATAATATTTAAGATCTAATATTAGATCAAATAATCGAAAAAATTGGGTATTTGTGAAAAAACACTTGTCAAAAATTTTCATAAACGTTTGTCCTGCTATCAACACGCCCTCGTCCAAATATGAGCTAAATATTCATGCGAATTGTTCTATGGCGGTTTCGACTTACGTATGCGTAGTATTATTTAACGTCTGCGACGCTGTCACACGCTAACAAGCGTGTCGATGGTATAACGAACGACTATAAAATAATATCTTATTTCTCACTGTCAATACGATATTTCGACTCTCCTCCGAACATAATATGTCAACTGATTGAAATAATGAGGTAATTAATTTTACGTATACTGTTTAATTTATATAGTTGCTGTTTGAGTGAGGAAAAGTCCAATGTCCAAAATCCTAAAACATGATCTTAAACTATGAAATGTAGCTCTTTATTGAGTTAAACGTTCAAAACACGATTATTTTTACCTAAATTGTACTTATTATAAGTAAAAATAAAACGAACATTTTATTTATTATCCATATATACAAATAATGAAGAATATGTAGAAATTACAATATATGAATCTTATCACTATATAGTTTGTAATTTATTAAATACCTATGAAAAATTCCATGTCTTAAGATAAACGTCATATGGTAATTATTATATAATATATAATGAATGTCGATAAACAAAAAAATTAATTTATAAATAAATTTTATTAATAATTATATTTCTTTTCAAAAATCTTATTAATGTTTTTTTAAAAATCTGAATGTTTTAGATCATACTCCGCTTAATTTACTGTTTCTTAGATATATTTTTTAGATTATATATTCATTAAGTACGATACTACTAGTATATAATTCCCGTTGTATAAAATTAAAGTTTTCGAAAGTTTTTATTTTTTTCTTCGGATGAAAAATATATATTATTTTCAGCGAGAGGAATTTTATATTCAGATAAACACGAATAATGATTTAAGTTATATCAAAAACGTAATGTGTATTGTGTATATTAAAAAATGTTTGTGATGATAAAATCTTTAGATTAACTATTTGAATCTTCTCCTTGAACTATTTAAACCTTTATATACACGCTTAATAAATAATTTACCAAATACAAATGCAACTAAATATATAATTATAAATAGTTATGTAGACCGATATACCCGTAAAACACGGTAATAAAAAAACAACGAAAATACCAATTTACTAAAAAATAAACATGACTATGAGTTATACACATTACCTACATAATACGTAGGTATACTATTATAATTTATTGTATTTGAATATATTCTGAAAATTATTGTACGTTTCAGGAATGGACTTGCGAATTCTCGCAAATTAAGAGGAATATTTTGTCACCACTTTTGAATTTTTAAGGAAAAATGGAAGGGCTGAGTTTACAATTTTGAAGCATCATAAGTGACTCTAATTGCGGGAATGAACATGCAAATTCTTGCAAATTACTTGCAAAATATTGGCATAATTTTCAAAATTATCCGACAATTATATAGTAGGGCCAACCTTACGCACGTCAACTATTCGCTTCTGGAAAACGCACACAAACCGACAAAAAATAATGTAATATCGAACATGTAAAAGCACAGACTATAGTACCTACTGTAATATAATATAATAGGGAATAAAGCCGATACAATAGTTTACTGTAGATTTATAAATTATTTTAAACCTTCTTTGAAGTCGTGTTTAATTTGGCCAACTGATTGAACTTAATTTTTTGAATGAGTAAAAAAAAGGGTCATACCGACTGACACAATCGATTTTGACCGACTGCAAAGCTCATTTTCCTGAAAAACTTATTCCTAAATAATATAAATAAGCGAAAAAAAATAATAAAAGTCATCAACTTCTTTCTGTTTTCTGATTTACCATTACTGACTCGCACATTGAACATGAGTACATGACCCTTAACGATTTAGCCGACTGACAATCCGATTTAGCCGGCTGAAGCAACTTTGTGGGGAGGGGAGGCGAATGCTCCCCCCCCCGCTAAGTTACACTCACGAACGGAGCGCCTATACTATTTTCTAATATTTTGAGAGCATTCTTAATAATTATGTTTTTACAGTATACGAGTTACATTACAATACTACAGTTTGAGGGGAACGGTCATTTATTGAAGGCCCGAGAGTACCTTTTCTTCCGATTTTTTTTCCGATTTGAGCACTGCCAATAATAAGGACAATATTTCTCGGTGCGGGTAAACGCGGCCAAATGCAAACGATATAACTTCAATAATCTCACGTCAAATGGCGCTTTTGTCGATCACCCTGTATGTACATAATGTATATTATTGTTATCGATTTCAGTATTTTTATATACGTAAATGCATTGTGTGCTTCCGACAAAAATCCGACAGCAGACAATATTTCTCGTAGGGCATAATATTATTTTCCCATATACACACACACACACACATATATATATACAAGCGATGCCAAATGTGTGGCAAAGGAATTCTAGGGGATGGATAGCAGGGACGGGGTCGTGCAGGGATACTGGTGTGTGTGAGAGTGAGAGAGAGAAAGGGTCGTCCGCTTTTGTAGGGACTTTTTCCTTGGCGCCCGGTCCGAATATCTGTCTGGCGCCAAACGCCCGACGCCCGCCGCCGCAGTCGCCCCGCTCATTCCGTTCCACGCGCGCGCGACGTCTCGCTATATTTTCGCAGCGTCTTTATCGTGCCGCGCGAACGCGTTTTTATTATTCCGCACGACAAACGATTTCCATTATCTACATAACATTATATGAATGTATATAATATATACGCGAAAAGCGGGTCGTTTTATCATAATATACGGTTCACCGTCCGTCTAATCTACGAAAATCGCCCAAGCCGGGGACCGTCGTTTTTATACTTCGGCGTATTAAGCTACGTTTTCCTAGCAGAGCGTTTTTTTTTTTTACCAGAAACTGATTTTAGCTCTATCGCGTCGGCGTGAGCGTAAAACGTTTAAAGTGTTTTCCTACAAGTCGCAGTGCGTTGAACTATTCAGTCGACTATCAAAAGTGTGACGAGTGTTTAGTGTAGACGACTGCGACGAATATTTGCAATGATTCGTGTTGAAAAAAAAGAAAAGAAAATAATTGCGCTGCTTATTCTTCGACGTATAATAATTGATGATGAATATGAAGAATCTATGCTCCAGTGAAAAACATATATTGGGCGAGAAAACTAGGGAGTTTTCAAAATGTTAATTGATAACCACCTCATTGGTGAAGAACAACGATTTAAAAGTTATTTCCGAGTAACTCGTGAGATGTTTGCCTACATTTTGAACCTTGTAGAAGGAGACTTGACAACAACTGCTTCCTACAACAGAGCGAACTTACCTATAACAGCTGCGATAATAGCCCGCAATAACCTAAAACGCAGCGTGCGACGCGATAGACTCCCTCCAAAAGCAGTTAGCCAATCACGCCGAGCTTATTGCGCTGACGTGGAACGTTTTGCGCTCCGTAGGAAAACGGTGTGATTAATTTCAAAGAAACATGTAGATGGCGTATTGCGTTGATCATATTACGTCGTACACAACACAAAATAATCGCTGCTAGGAAAATGTACCTTCACCGTTTTATAACGAATGGATTATTATAGGAACGATTAAAATGATCCATGACGTCATTATTTGTTATTATCAATTTTTTTTGTTATCAAATAATAATAATATATTATATGATAATAATACATTATCCTGTCCGATGATCAACGTTCAGCATCATATATATATATATATTATGTATTGGCAATAATGTTAAGAAATTTATATTATTTTTCCGGTGAATCTGGTCTAAATAGACATAAAATGTTTGTTTCAAAAATGATATGCCAAAAATTAAGTCTTGTTTTTTATTCTTATTTTTCTTTTGTTAATGATTAACTAGAGTGAAGAGGGATAAATGTAACACCACATTTTGGTATAGTTCGACTTTAATCTCATTTTGCTCAGTTGCTAATACCTATTATATTCAACCCACAATAAAAGTTCCATTTGCCCCACAATAAAAATTCTACTTACCTTAACCCTATTTTATATCTTAAAACAAACTATAAAGAATACACAATGATAAATAATTTACATTGTAGTTCAATCATATTTTTATTATCCACGTATATGATATATATTATGATGCCGCTTATTTTTCAAGCCCATCTAATTATTAAATTTGTTTTTAAAACAGAAAAATTCTGTGAATTCTCGGATATTATTATTATTTTATAACAAAAAATTTGATAATAAAATATAACGTCTTGGATCATGAATGGCTATAAAAAATATATTAAATATGATTAATAGTTTGAAAGTATACTTTAAGAATTAAGGGGTAATACTATCTTGGAATTTTTTTTTAATATTACCTTGTGTACACAAAATCAAGGGTCCTATTCTCCAATTTATTTAAGAAAAATGAATTATTATTATTTTCATTATTTTTTTATTATTTATTATTATTTTTCATGCATGTTAATATAAGTCTTGAACTACAACAAAATTGTTTTTTTTTAATTATTTTAAAACAAAATGGTTCTGGAGTGACTAATGAAAGGAAACTTCTTTTTTTAATTACCTTCACGGGCAACCACCTACAGGTTGCAATTTTCAATGTAGAACAAAAAAACGAAAAAGATTTTAAAATAAGATGGTAAAATCTAGTGAAGTAGGTACGTAGGATTTTTCAGAAATATTAATTTTTACAAAAATGGTGTCAATTTGAAGAAAAAAGTTTTTATGAACAAATTTCACTAAAAAATATCATTGTAAAGCTACAGTTATAATTTGGAGTTGATCGGTTGAAAATTGAAGGCGCTATTTGGTCGCGCGCCTAGAAAATTATAGATTTGAGAAAAACGCATTTAAAATTTCAAGTATTAAATATTTAATTTAATTATTTTTTAATTTTCTAATTAATTATTTACCTTTAATCTAAAATTGACCTTCCATATCAACTCGAAATTTAAAAGTTTTAAAATACTCAAAATGTAAAAAGCGAGCATTCGAAGCTCGCTCTCAATTTACCCGCAAATCATGCAGCATCGTGACTTCACTAAAAAATAGACTGTTTGAAACATTAGAAAAAAATTTTCCTCACATACAGACTTTTGGATATCATTTTCGAATAACTAAAGAAGCATTTAAGCCAATAAAAACAAAAATGGTAAAAAAAAATCAACAATTACCCCTTAAATCGATATTCAAAAATAATATATTGCTAAAGATTCCTAGTACCTATTTATGTATCTATGATTATTATTTTTGGGGCAAAAGTAAACAGAAGTATTTTTGGTGTTTGTCGTACAGTGCATCTGCATATCATACTGTAACATATTTTGAACTCGTTTATGGTTTGAATACAATATTTATTTGCTTTACATATAAAAATCACATAAATTTAAATTCTTATAGAACTCTGTATTTTGAAATATTATTATTATATTATTCATGAGAGTACATTAAAATGTCTAATACATGTACAATGTGTAATAGCTAATTGGTTACATTTTAAAACTCTGCGCAGATTCATTATATTTAAATCCTGTTTTTTGGCTGCCTAGAAAACATATTTATATACTTTTTAAAATAATGAGACTATTTTTATATAAATTTCACGCAAATGCATTATAACTTTTTTTTAATGACAGCCTTTAATTTTGATTCTAAATTAATTTATCCGTTTTTTTTAATGAATTTTAGTGAGTGGTAAAGTAAACTTTGAAGTTAAAAATTGACCGTGAATCATTTAAAATTTAGAGTCTTTTGAAATTTTAAAATAACGATTATTTTAAAATTTTAAATAGCTTTAACTCAGTAAATTTTGGGTTTAGAATAATGATTTATGAGACAAAATGGTCGATAAAATTGTATTCTATTTAAATCTGTTGTAAAAAATTGATAGACATTTAAAAAATTTAATAAACCTTATTTTTTTTCATACGCAAAACTAACTAAACCAATCATTTTTTGTCGAACAAAATTTATTTTAGTAAATTTTTTACAAAATATTTGAATATAAAACGGTTTGTTTAATCATTTTGTCTCTTTATCATTATTCTAAACCCAAAATTTACCGAATTACAGCTATTTAAAATTTTAAAATAGTTAATATTTTGAAATCTTAACCGATTGTAATTTAATACATTTTTAACATAAAGATGATTTTACCACTAAAATGCATTAAAAATACGAATAATTATAATTCATAATTAAAATGAGATGTTTCCATAAAAAAAGTTATCATACGCATATTTAAAATTAAATGACATAAAAATAGTCTAATAATTTTTTTAATGTATAGTTAACTTTACAGTAAGCCAAAAAACAGAACTCAAATGTACAGAATTATAGAATGTATCCAATTAGCAATGACTGTATATAATATACGATAACTACTTTGACTTAGAATATTTTGTTGTCTGTAATACTTATTCAATATAATGATGCAAATTAGTTAATTCCATTTTCAAAATATAGCCTATAAAAAAGTCAATAACCAAGTTTAAAAAATCAAATTTAAGTGTTTAACACATCGTTAACCCTGCAGCGACTATACCAGTAAACCAACGTACAGTATTGTATCTCGAAAGATTTTTATTATGGACTTTTTGACAAATATTTATACGCAAATAGCGTATGATTTTCATTAACTTATTCCGTCTCACTTATTCGTATAACTATATAATTATTATAATATATTTATGTAATTTTCTACCGC
Organism: Pemphigus obesinymphae; assembly: GCA_025469235.1. NCBI lineage: Eukaryota > Metazoa > Arthropoda > Insecta > Hemiptera > Aphididae > Pemphigus > Pemphigus obesinymphae. The sequence continues at coordinate 70,845 of JAIPRL010000836.1, forward strand.
AATACTAAATAACGAGTTATTCTACCATAGGACATCACATAATCGTGAATTTTGAATACAAACCGGGAATATAAATTCCAAAAAATCTCGTTTGTATTCTATGATTACAATATGCATATATCCTGCAATAGCCAATTTCCAAACTTCCGAATAAATGTCTATTTATTCTATTTATTGGAGTTGTATTCCGACTGAATTATCGTCCTCTTTCGATTTCATTATACGCAGTGTGAGAACTATCTATTTTTAGTTGGTTATACTAAAAATAAATACTTGAAGTTTTGAAAAAAAAAGTTAATAGGTTATTAAAAGCGAACATTTGTTACATAATCCAAAAATCTTGATTGTTAACTTTTGAAACTTTCCATAAATTATTTATTTTAAAATTTTTACTTTTAATTCATTTTTCATCTCTCTTATGATTTTTTCTGTATTTCGTAGTTGGATGTATAGAATTGAACTGTTTATAGGTAAAATTGTGTAATCTTTTTTGTACTGTTTTATTTTTGAGCAGTATAATCTTTAAACGAATATTTAGACATTCTTCTTTGTTGGCGAACCAATTCGAAAGTACCTGCGCGCCTCATAAGTGATAATTTAACAGGACTACTGCAAATTTTCATTAGAAATATTTAAGTACAAAATGATGAATTTAATCCATCTATTGTATCATTTATATAAATTTCATTGCAAAAATATAAAATGTACAACGAAATATTAATCGGGTACTTTATTCCTTTAGGTATTTACTTATATTTTGCATTCAATTGGTATGGTATAATTGCACATGATTTTTTTTATAAACCAAACTATAATATGAAAGAAAACCGATTTGCGCTTGTGTAAAATTATGATAACAATAATAAAGCATGCCGAGCGTAATGAAAAATTAATCGAAAACAATAAAATAGATTAAAATATCGTATATATATATATATATATATTGTATACAATGAAGCGGATTTGGTTATGCGAGTAAACAACGAACGCTGTGTGTATATTATACTGTACACAGCTTCATTTTGTCCGGTTCACTAATTTAATTATAACGAAGAATTCTATAACGTTAACATAAACTCCCCCAGATCGATTATAATAATTGTATATATACATTATACAGTCAGTGGTGACTTCCCGAGTTAATCATAACTAGGGCCCGGATGTTGATGCCCTAAAAAGCCTATAAAAATACCCTTAAAAAATGTAATTTATAAACTAAAAACATGAAAAGAAAAACTTTAAAATTGTTTAAATTACTTAAATTATTAATGTTTTTAGTTATTATTTTATTAATTACAATTAAAACACGTGCATATTATTTAACTAGATTCATATATTGAAGTTTGAATTTGAAAATTGGTTTTATGTAAAAAATAAAAATATATAATAAGAAATATTATGAATTATGATTTTATGATTAAAATGCATTTTTTAAAACTAAAATGTATGCACAAATGTGAAATTATAAGTGAAAAAAAAATATTATGCAAAATAATAATAATAAAAATAATAATATTAGTAAACTCGCGAATTTTCTGACGATTATTGAAAAATAGTTTTAAAAAATGACCTAAATGAACAAAAAAATTTTCTTTTTTTCCGAATATATATTATGATCCGACAAAACAATGCACACAAAAATTTAAATAGATACTTTATAGGGGACTAGGGAATGGTAAATAGAGCTTAGTATTTAAAAAAAAATGCAAGTTTTATCGCAAACGTGTGTGTTTATTAAAGGGATTTAAATAAAAAAAAAAAAATTCACAAAATGTGTATTTGCATATCCCTCTTTAAACCCTATTACAATCCTAAGTCAATCAGCCAAGATATTCAATGTTAAGGACGCATATTTACACATAATATTTGTAAATTATTGCCATACATTTCCATAATTATTTCTAGGGCGTTTTTAAAAAATATATATTTAATATTTTGACGAACTTTTTTTTTTTATAAGCATTAAAAATCTCAAAACTTCGCCGTATACCTATATTATCAATCGGGCCCCACTCAAAATCGTTATTCGAACGAAATTATTTACCATTGGTATAATAATAATATGTAGGTGTATCTATATTATATAAACTCTAACTATACAATTCACTCGTCTGTTTTATACAGATTTAAAAACATTGTATTTGTATTCTTAGCACTTAATCAGAAAATGATTTTCATTTATATTTTACGAAACAAAAATGTGATTTCAAAAATAAATAAAGGCAAACTCCAAAATATGTATGTACACTGCAATACAAATAATATGTTAGGCTACACCAACAGCACCATCGAAATAAATCAACCTTAAAACATGGTTTCGTACTTTATGGAACGAGAAGACTATATATTAGGTATATATAGTATATATAGTATAAAAAAAAAATTTCAAAATATTTGATGTTTTGTTAGAATCATTTTTGTTCAATGTTATAATATTGTAAATATTGTCTTTTTAATGATCAAAAGCTTTCAAAAAATTATTCAATTATTTGAAAATAAACCTCTGATAAGACACCCACAAAGTATGCTGACACAACATTTTTTAAAACGAATTTAATTATTCCGCAACAATTGATGAAGGTACGTAAATATGTAATTATACTTGTAACAAGGATGAACAAAGTTAACGATAAAATGAATTAGCTACACTTAAATTAGTTAGAATATATATTTTTTAATAGTTATAAGAGTTAAAAATTACAACCTGATTTAAACTTTAACAATTTAATCAAAATGTAAATTTATTTATCTATGATATTATGTACTATGTACTCGTATATGAACATTGAACAATTAATTTTTTATTCATAATAAAGCATTAATGAAAGTTAATTTCAGACAAAAATGGGAATCTAAAAAAATTCTCTAATTATTACTTATCTATTGATAGATTATAAGTTTCAATTTTAAATTTTCATTTTTTTTTTTCTAAATAATTTTAGAAAAATTGTTCCTTCTAAGTTCTAGCTATATAAGTATATAAAAAAACCTTGGATTCGAACGAATAAAAATTATTTATTTATTATTAACTTACTCCTAGATTTTTTAACTAGATAATTTAACAAGTTAATACAGTATTTCAAATTAACTGGTTGAGTTAAAAAGTTGACTTTTAATTTATCTTTAACTTTTTAACTAGTTTATGTCCATTCTTGCTTGTGAATTACATTAAAAATTTAGTTTTTCAAGGCCTTTTAATTATTTTATTTTAAATATTCTTACAATTCCGTTAATATTGTCTGAAATATGGATACATAGCGTTCCCATTGCATAATAATTATTTAGGTATATTACTTTAAATATACAGAATTCACTGCGATGAACAAGGTATTCACCTCAAGTAATTTATTCAGCGCGCTTTATGTTGTTACTGCATTAAATAATGATTTCCACATTTCTTTTTTTTTAACTTTTCAACTCAACTAGGTAGTTAATTAATTTTTTCGTTCACTAAATAACTTAACCAGTTTTAACTTCCATTGTAGCAACTTCAAATTTTACAAGCCAATTCGTTAGACTTTATTGGATAACTTTGAAGTTTCTACGAAGTAATCGTAATACCTATTGATTTAAATGACTGGAAAATTGAAAAAAAAATATTAATTAATAGTTAAGTTAATCGTTTTTCCCATTTTAACTTTAATAACTTAACGAATTGAAATTTTTTTTTGTTGACTTTTATATTTTAACCAAAAGCTTTTAGACATGATTAATTTAACTTGACCATAATAATTTAAATTGATCTCTTTCGTTAACTTGGATCTGTGGTGGTAATTTCCTTATTCCCATATATTATATACAGCGTGTTTAATATAATATTACGTATATGACGTTGAAGAAGGGACGTTATTGTCGTACTGTAGATGTCTCTGTTGGTTCTTTTCTTTTGGAGAGGGGGGAGGGATAGGGGGTTATTTCTAATTTTTTTTTAGGGTGCGTTCCAGTGGAGCGGCTACGACGACGGCGGCGGCGGCGGCGACAGTCCATTAAACGACTGTATCTCTTAATCAAAACTCCTCCTTCGGGGGTGACAATGAGTTATAGCCCCGGCAGTGATGACTTGAATATTAAACGAAACCGGAGAATATTTGCGGATAACGAAGGGCAGAAAAAAATAATAATGATGTTTAAAACGATGATATACATATATACACACGCCCCTGTTTCCCTGAACATCCCCAGCCGTGTTTTCGTGTTTTACCATGTACATAGTATATAATATACAGCATAGTTTTTTTTTCCGTGCAGAATATTTATTATACACCACACAAATTGAAAATTTAATACACTTACATTGAACAATAATAGTAATAATAGTTATAAATAACGTCATTCGAGATCGATAATAATCCACCATGTAGACCATCAAATATTTAATATAGATACATATATTAATATCTTATCGCTCCTCCAACGCGAAATACGTAGGTATATTTCAGAACATAAATAACACTACTCGGACGTCCCGATATTGTATTTGAAAAATATCAGCAACGATTCTTTCTATTGATAACGAAAAATTGAATTTAATACTATTGACTTTTTTTGTCGTCGAATTCTGAACGAAACACAAACAATATTATTGATTATAACACGCTGATTTTCGAGTCCGGAAGATTTCAGAACGTTAAACGTTTATTTCTAAAATGAAAATTCACCTAGCTGTCTTTAACAAAAATCAAATACGTATAAATATATATTTATTTTTCTTGAATTGGTCGAATATACTTTTTAAAGGATCGCCATCTTCCGTAAACCGATCGATATATTAAAGCAAACATAAAAGAAGGACAATTCCACCGCATAGATTTCACTATATATGTTATATAGATCAAGTCACAAATTTCAACACATCACAAGTATCAAAGTGTCGAAAATAAATACTCCAAAAAAAGAGCCATTTATATTATTTATCAAATTAGCACATACTTTATTTATCTTATAATATTATACTCTTAGTATAACGAATAGAATGTATGCGTTACACAATTCAAATACAGTTTAAAAAGTTTAATACTACTTAATGTTTAAATGTTTTATATACAGAGAATACTGAAGTCCAAAACGTATAATATTTACATAATTCGTACAACTTTGGTCATTTCTCAAACGATACATTATGTTGGCGGCAATATAATAATAACGTTTCATTTGAATAACGGATACGTTTGAAACTTTTAGCGTAAATATAAAACGAACGAATGACGAAAATATTATATCGACCGGCTGGCTAAGTAAGCGAATAAAAATGAAAAATCGACCGAATGATAAAAAGACAATAAATATAATTTACTTCTCGTCAGTGTAGGCAATTGTAATTAATACAATACAATTAAAATATTTACTATTAAAAATATTCGAAATATGAATTATTATTAATAATTAAACTAAATGGTAGATACTACGCGTAAATGAAAAGAATTCGTGCAAATAATACAAAGTAGTTACAACTGCAGTTATAAATGAAAAATTTCAATTAAATAAAAAAAAATTACAAAAAAAGTCGACCATTGTACATTTGTACCCAATAGTGAATAGGTATATGTATCTACTAACTAATTAACTTAAAAGTTAAAATAAAAAACTAATCTTTTTTCAACTTTTTAACTTGACTAATTTATGGTATTTTCCCATTAACTAATTAACTTAACTCGATCATTGTTTTAACTTATTTTTTTACCGTTAAGTTTGATAATTATTTATTTAAGCTAATACATTTATAAGCTAATACATTAGATGGTGGTGATCAATTCTCTCCTACAATTAGTTTTAATCGAAACCTAAATAAAATAATCAAACTTAGATTTTTGTTTTAATAACTTTGAAGGAAAACATTTATATTTTCTATTAAAACCGATTTTTTTTAAACAAATATCTTTTTTATTTAAGTTAATGAATTAAAATTGAATTTTTTTTCAACAATTTATTCACTTTTGAGATTTAATTGAAGGTTTTCAATTGATTTGACTCGGGTGATACTTATCTAAGTCAATTATTTTCATTGACTCGCCCATGTTTGATTGGATATAATTTTATATATAGGTACATATACAATTATACATATAACTATATTAATCGGTGTCACAACCAATATAATGTTTTAATTATTTTAATAATCCATATTATACCAATACAATTATTAAGAGAATACTTTTCTCCTCTCCGATACCTAACTTTACAGTGTTTGATGATTTACCATCAAACCATAGACAGTATAAACCATAGGCCTACTTCGAACTGCGCTTCGGTTCAAAACCATTCAGACATTCATAAAAAAAAAAAAAAAGAGGTATAGTAGGGAAGAAAAATGAATTTTCCGTGATATCTGTGTTAATTACTCCTTTCATTTATTGAAAATGTAATGATATCAACAGTGGCGTAAGTAAGTAGGGTAAGATTATAGAAAACAGCTGTGTCAATTGTTGATATAATTTTTTTTTTAAGAGGACGCCACACCGACAATTTTTCAATGAAAAACTTGTATTAGCATTTTTCATTTTTATCAACTTACAAAAATGTTAGAAATACAAAACAAAAAACAAATTATAACTAACATCATTATCTATAGCGACTGATGGAGCCGATTTCTTATATATGAATTTTTACACGTTTTATAGACTGTTAAAATATCGTTTTTAAACTTTTTTTAACAGCCTATAAAGTGCACATATCAAAAATCGGCTTTATCAGTCGCTAGCTGATATTTTTATTCTTCGTACATATATTTTATTATTTCATCTTTCTACAATATTCTCAAGTTAATAAAAATGAAAAGTGAGTAAACATGTTTTTTAATAAATATCGTGATTACACAACAATTAAAAATGGTACTGACAAAATATATTTAAATATTTTTAATTTGTTTGATTTCAATTTTTCTTGAAATTTAATAAAAATTGCCTATACACAACCTATTAAACATCGGGTGTGTGGCGTCCTCTTAATAATCTATAAATATATTATTTATATCAATACAATATTACGTATATAGTTTTACTGAAAAACGACAATATGACGTGTTGCGTCATTACATTTTTGGTTAGGTCGCGAACTCTGCGACTCTGTGAGAGTTTATAATGTACGTTTTGATTTTGCTTTTGCGTGTTATTATGTAACAATATAATATATATATATATATATATATGTGTATTCTTATAATGTGTATTTCTACGGTTGGCGACGCAAAGAAACGTGGACAAAGGTTTTCGGAACGATAAAGTCGCGCGTAAACTAAACATGAATTCCTTTTTCTTCCTTTCCAATTTTTTTTTTTTCGCCTGTAGAAATTTTATTATTTTACCGATTTTACTACGCAGATGACTGGAATAAAAATGCGTATAAAATATGATATTATATGGGTATGTATGGTACCCAAAAAAAAAAAAAAAAAATGCTCAGAAAACGACGTCGGATTCTCCACGCGCGCGGACGATTTAATTACTCGGCGCAACAGGGAAAATAAATGACAATAAACGCTGGCGCGATCGAATCCCTGCGTGAGACGACTGCTCGCGAATAAGACGGGTCGTCCTAATGCCCGGGGATTTGCCGCGTGCAACGGCGATTTATATTGTTTTTTATTTTCGTCTTAAGACTACTTTCAATACACATTTTGTCCGTTCCGTATATATACTTATCGAGATTAACCTCGACGAAGATTTACGTGTTATTTTGTTTGTTTTTTTTTTTTTTTTTTTTTTGTATTGTTTCGTCGAATATTTTAATCTCGGACCATACCGTCGTTTTCGACGGTCGTTTAACGGCAAATTCGAAACGATTTTATTATACGGCCGCGGAATTAAAATCTGCTATGCAGCTATATACGACAGAGACTCAAAACACCCCAGCCCGGATTATGGTACACGACAAAAGTTGTTTTTGTTATTTGTACAGCGTATATATATACTATTTCGTCTTTCTCGTCACTGCGGACAAAGATATTATATATACGATTAATGAAAAAAATCAACTCGAATTGGTCAAGCTGGTAATGCCTTCGATTATTGAAAGTTGATTTAGTTAAATGAGAATAATTTTAACTCGTTAAGTTTGAAGTTAAAATTAATGTATTAATCTATTACTCGATCAAAAAAAAAAATATTATTTTAATTTTCTACGAAAAACAATGGAATTGAAATTATTTTCATTATTCGACATATAATTACGTGTTTACGAGTACAAACCCAAATATTGCTTTCGAAAATATTAACTATGTATATACCTATCCATTTTTTATACCTATAACTAATTATTATATTATATTTGATTTCGATTCAAATTTGTATAACAAACTCACTAAAATGTTTAATTGACTTTTAACTGCATGCGTTTATTATACGAATTAACTGTAAATAGAAGTTAATACTATAGGTATATATAATCAAGTCAAATTGTTAATAAGATGTTCGAATAATGGCAATTTCATTAGCACACGAGAACAGATATTCCTAATCAGTTTTTATTTATATACTTATAATGGTTGTAGTGACTTTTTCACGTACGGTTTACAGGGGATTTAGAATGTTAAATGCGATGTTATCATATCGAATATAATTATATAATTGCAATGTTTCGTGTATAACAATATAATAATATAAACTTGATTTTTTTTTGGAAATCCATTAAAACGATGCCAATATTTTTATTACCCAAATAGAAACGCTCGCTCTTATACACGTGTATAATGTACATTTTATATAATACATATATTATGTAGATTATAAATGGGGAAACGTTGACAAAAAAATTTTAAATCGCCGAAAATATTACGTTAAATAATTTATTCTAGTCCAAACGAAATAACCTATAGGTATCCAAAAAAAAAAAAACATAGGTTTCGGTGTAATAAAAATTCAATCATAGTGAAAATTACAGTATTGACTGAGAAACAGATACTATCAAACCCTATCAATATTTTTGATGACTAAAATAGTATATAGTATGTAGTATAGAGAAAAACTCAAAGATAGGTGATTTTGATGGTTGATTAGTATATAAGAAATCACTGGGTCTCAGAAGCAAAAGAAATGATTAATATGATATCACTACAGTGTTTTCAAATTGTTGGTAACTATATATTTATTTAGAACTTATTGATTACCTATCTGTAACTCATTCAATATTTATACAAATTGGTTCATTTAAATTTCAAAACATAGCTTATAAAGGATATCATTAATAGATCGGTATAAAAATGTATTTAAAAAAAATTTGAAACTAAAAATCTTTTGAATCTGACTTCTGAGCCGAAATATATATAAATATATTAATAAGATTTTGAAAGAAAAAAATTTCTGTTGAAAATAATTTGTTCATTATATTATTTACAAATATGATAAACAAGACTAATATATTTTGGGAAAAGTGTAGATGTTAAAACTTTTTAACTTAACCAATTACTTTGATGAACTTCTAAATTATCAAATTATCGAATTTAAAATATAAATACATTTTGTAGTATTTTAAAGTATTTTGTTCGTTCAAAATGTATTAAAAATAATTATATAAATATTGAGATCAAACTTCTATTAAATAAAAAAATACACTGAAAAATTAAACACGTTTTTTAACTGATTATTTTAGGTATACATTTTTGTCCGTTATAAACTCTAATTGTGTTATTAAAAAATAAAATAATTAAATTAAATTTTATTATATAAAAATTTAATTCTCTAGCTGGCCAGAGTCAATGTACGTCAATATATGTAAATATCGTTTTTACGTGTGAAATTTTATATAAATTTTTCATGGTCCGTTAAAATATTTATCCCAATAGAAACTATATACAATATATATAGGTATATATATATATATATCAATGTGATCAGTGTTGCCAAATATGATTTTTGTATTTCACTAAATAGTGTTCAAATCCCATTAAAAATTACATTAAATTGCAATAATAACGGCCAAATTTCCCACTAAAAATGAAAAAAATTTGTCCAATATTTTCCATAAAATTTCCTTATGTGAATTTATTTTTTTGCCAGTCATTATTATTTTTTATTTATTACTCTCTAGAATCAAACAGCTTAGTGGCGGTTTAAACGGTATAATATTTTATAATTATAATAATATATACTATATTTTATAGGTATACACCTTGTATATACACAAATAATATACAATATTTTATTTACGTACTTTTCAGAAACGAGTTTTGTGTATATTTAGAATTTATAAATTTAATTTTTCTTAGTATAATGGCATAAAGCTTATAATTATTGTTCTGCGCTATTAACTATATACCTACTAGAAATAAAATATTATATTATTTGTACGTAAATGAAAAATCCCACTATAAATTACATTAAAATCCTGTCAAAACCGCTAAGATTTACAACACTAACCATTAGACATGATTTTTTCCCACTATATGTAGGACGAAAAAAAAACCAGATCCAGTGGGAAAACCACTAAATTGGCAACACTGAGTGATCATACCGCGTGATTATAACGCGTTTCGGTTAAACGACCAAAATCGTCGAATATAATAATTATTCCACGGCGTTATGAATATTATATTATTATATGTTATTACTATCAGACCGAGCAAACGGCGAAGTATATAATTATATATAGTCGCCGACACGTGCGCGTCGGGCCATCCCGTGAAGTGAAATCCTGCAAAAGGGACCATACCTACTCTATAATATATTACACCCACTGTATATAGGTACTCATCTGTGCTATATATACCTTTTGTGTGGACGTTATCTCGAATTTCTAGATGAGTTCACACCCTATTTTCACGGACCGATATTAAAAGTCTCCACCACCGCTCCGCGGACCTGGTACACTTATTTTCGGGGGGATTTTTTTTTTGCACCGATTTGTTTTTTTTTTTTTTTTTTCATTTTACCGTCATATAAATTAGACGATATTTGCCGACAAAAGCCAGTTAAATTTGATTATATTATATATTATTTTTTTCATTAGTTATACGCTCGTTTCACGTTAAATGCATTGTGCTGCAGGTACGTTAACGTTATATGCACAAAAAGAAGACCGTGAAATGACGTTTGAACGACGCGAAACTTTTTCAACCGTAAAACGGCGTTCGACGCGATTGTCGGTCGTATTATAATGCGCCTTTATTGCGCACAATGTATCGATATATATATATATATATACATACATGACCATAAGGAGAAAGTTTTTGAAATTTCAGTCGGCAAACTTTTGTGTAATTCTGCTAAATCGTATGTATATATAATATATATGCATATTTTTATAAAGTTTGATTGACGATAAATATAACACGTTTTAGTGGCATTTTAAACATTTTATTTTTTTCTTAGCATCTCACTGAGCCGAAAACCTATCGTCTTCTGAGAATACAATATTTTAATTATATACACTTTAAGTTATTTTTACTTTTCACGTAAAATTGATCGGATGCGCTTAAATACGAGCGTCTAGAGACAACGCTTCTTATCTTATATACTTTTTTATCAGTATCGTACAGTGCTACATTGTTATAACATATCATTTGATTTATAGAATCGTTTAAAAATGAAATTCAAATATAATATTCTTTATTCGTAATTTTATTTAATTATGGAGTTGGAGATAATTTTCCTTAATTTTACTTCAGTCCAAGGTAAATAAATTGGATTTCGATATATGTTTTATGTATTTTCTCCCGATTATTGTTTTACCGTTTTCAGTAGGTGCCTGATGGCTTTTTGTTATTATTATTAACATTGCCTTTTCATTGTGTACAATAGTTATATTTATTTATTAACAAACGAAAATAAATAATACTTTATTGAATTGACACATACAAACTTAAGTGACATAGGTATCATAAATTAAAATATAATTCTGTCTAGTTTATGTTAAGTTAATTATTAATTATTTATTATTGATGAAATGTTAACTGATAAGTATTAAGTGATATAGTGGAGATAGCGTGTTGTAACTCATAAGAAAATAACATAAAATCCGGTGCACACGACGCTTGTTTTGCCGATGGTTTGCTTGCGGGGTGCTGTGATGGCAACCGCGTTGGCTCCAATGGTTAAAAATTACATCGCTGCTGTCTTCGTTCGTTCCCTGAACGCATGCTGGATATTGGTGATTGAACATGTGCTATTTTCCGTGATTGTTTCCTTGGTACATTTGTGCGTGAACCAATCAGAATACAGTATCTTGTCACTTGGGTCGTATAAACTCCGTGATGATAATATTTTAAAGATACCCGTAATACAGATAACACAGATGCTCGTAATTTAATATCGTATCGGTGCTCGTTAGTCGTTATATAGATACATTATATTGTGCAAAACATGAAGACTAGATATCTCTAGTTTTTATGGCGTAAGATTAGAAAATTCAGAATTAAAAGCTCGAAAAGTGGTCAAATAACCAAATAGAAACACTAATTGACGCATATAAAGATGGCTCATATTGTATGTAACAAATATAGCTAGATACAACGATAAACATTTATGTTTATTTCTTCGCCTTAATTCATCAATTAATAAAAAAAATACTAATTATCTTTTGTCGGTGACGGATGACTTTGACTGCAATTGCGCCCCTTTTTCTATACAATTTTAATTATATATTTCTTATACTAGGTATATTATTATATTTTCAAAATTCGAATACTTATAATACAACATAATTCAAACTTCACAATTTATAATCCATAATGTTAAAAATATGTTTTCGAAATTCGAATATTTATATTTGGCCTGAACAATCACTAGTGATAACAATCTAACCAGCTAGAAGTCCAGCCTGGAAACGCGCAACGTGTGATGCCAACATCGCAAAGAAACCACCACAACATATCCAATACCACAGCTTGCTTGGGACCAAACATGAAATCAATCAGGAAATCCAGCGGCAAAACAAGCGTTTGTGTGTAGGGGCTCACCCTTACATATTTTGAAGTTTTATGGAAAACCCGTGTACTTGCGAATTCCAAAAATTAACTTGCAAATTCTTGCAAATAACTTGCAAAATATTGGCGAAGGTTTGGTAATGATATCTTAATATGGGTGTGGGCCAACTTCACGGATGTGTCGTGTTCCCCGGGCTTATGATAAGAGGTGCTATCTCTAGACGCTCGTCGTTTAGACAATCTCGTAATCATAAAAAAAAATGCATCATCTGGGCACAATAAAACTGAACCCCCCCCCCCCCAAACATCAAACATAAACGTCTCATTTAAAACGGCCGAACGTATCATCTTATAATGTTATGTTTGTACGTATATATATATATATAATATACAAACGGCGCGTTTTTCTGTTATTATTATTATTATTATTATTATTATTCGCTTTTCGTCAACGTCAAATGGCGTATAAAAGTTATACGAAATGACACTAATGGCGCGGATATGAAAAGTTTGCCGAAACACTAATGGAAGCGTCGGCTAAAAGCATATCCCGGCGGAAAAGCAATAAACGTAATTGACGATTGTAAAGGGTTTTTTTTTCCGTCCATACTCTTATATATACATATATGTTAATGAATATACGGCGGCCGTGACAGGATGTCGTCACTACACGACGCGACGAGTGTGTCGTCGGTGATTCAATCGTGCGTGTTGTCACGCGAATGTACAATAAGTCCCCTGGCGCTATTGTTTTTTCGTGTACGTTTTTAAACTGTAAACGTGTAAATTTTCTAAAAATAAAAAATTATAAAAGCTAAAATAAAAAAACATAAAACCGAAAAACCGACTGCATGGATACAGTACACCTAATTAATTCGTTAAAACGATTTATACGTCAAAAAAGCTACATTATAGTGATTTACGATTATAATTTATATTGATTTTTAGATATAATCGAATTGACTTTAACCGGAAATATGCAAACATAGGTATACGTACCTAATGATAATACAAATATTGAATTCTGTAGATTACATCATAGTAATATTGGAACAAAATATTTCCAACCAATATGCCCAAATAGGATGATGATCGATGCCTCTGTGATGCAGGCCGGCTCACATTAAATGTAACGAAATTTTACAAAAATAAATTTATTATAACCAGATACAAGTATATAATACTAATGACTCATTTTATACACAAAAAAAAAAAAAAAACACTTTTCTCTTCTCCGATATATGACTTTTCAGTATGATAATTTAGTTACGTTTATAAGCCAGGGGTCTCCAACTACGGCCCGCGAACAAGCTTTAACTGGCCCCAATGGACGATAAAAAATCTAAAAATATGTGCAATATCTCACTTACAGCATCGTTAGTTTTAAAAAAAATTTCAAATAAATAGTAACAGATTACTCAAATATACTATATTTTACAGCAGTTCGATTTTTTAATACAATTTTTTGGGATAATGAAATTGAAATTTTTTTAATTGAAAAGATTCAACCATTGTTTTTACTACCTAGCAGATTGTGAATGAGTTTGGAAATTGGTTTTTTTGTAAGCATAAACTATGTAAAATTATTAATCACAAATAATAATTAAATATATTTTTAATTCTTGTATTTCTGTCAAATTAAAAATAATTTGTGTTTATATACTTCTTATCCACGAAGTTCATTTAATTTTTCATATGGTTCTTAAATAAAAAAACCTTTGGAGACCCTTCTTATAAACTATAGACTTCGAACAGTTCGAACTGCACCTTCAGATCAAAACCCTTCAGAAAACATCTATAAATAATAAAAAGAGATAGTAGGGAAGAAACAATTTTCGTCACATATTTATTTAAAATTTAACGATATCATCAGTGGCGTCACTTGGAATAGGGTAGGATTATAAGAAACAGCTAATCCATTGTTGATAGTTTTTATTCATGAATTAAACGGTAATGTGAAAGTTTTTTTACAATACCACTTTTTTTATGTATAACATATCTTGTCTGAGTGTTTCAATAAAAATAGGGGTGCGAGCAAGGCGTAGTCCATTTGGTTAATATGTCTACGTTCATAAGTGAATCTAGGAATTTTGACGCCCGGGGAAAAGTGAAAATTACACCAAAAAAAAGCGAATAAACAAAAAAAAAAAATAATAATAAATTTACGCCACCCAAAACTTTTACGCCTGGGGATTCAGAGAATACAAATATACTCTACGAGAAATATCATGAGAGTGTTCTATCTAGCTTATTTACATGCCATTCCGATATAACCACCACTATATAGTTTATATAGCAGTGGCGTAGTTACCGTAGGAGACAGGAGTAGCAGCGGAAACTTCCGAACTCCCAGGGGCGTCAAATTGTATTATCTCTCCATCTCCTTATGTAATTTAAATAAATTACCCTTTTTTTTTATTATTATTATTTATTCTTTGATTTGCGATTCGACTCGTAGAAAATATTTCTGTTATCATAGGTCGGTAACATTACGATTTTATCACAAATTAAATGAAACCAAATTATGCACTCGGACTTAGAATAATAGAATCGTGAATAAGATGCTGTGATTGGGTATTCCCGCTAAGCGGCGTATCCAGTTACAATGAATAAATTTATTGTACGCTTCATTCACCATATGTTTGCTACACTGACCGATTTAATCTATAAACCTTGAACGTTATTTACTGTTCATAAATGATAATAAATAATATTAGGATTTAAATTATTACAAAATCACTAGAAAAAATAGACTTAGATAAACATAAACTAACATATTGTGGTAACACTAATTTGAAGGCTCGATAGTAACAACTATCGAATTCGATTTTTTTTTTTTCGATAAACATTGAGTGCACAATCTGGTTTCATTTAATCTGTGATCGTATACTGTGATATATTACGTACAATTTCCACACGAATTATTGTGTTACCATAACGTGGTTCGCCTGCAGGGATTCTGCGCCAATCGGAGAACGTTATTTCGAAAATCTTTTGTTCTAGCCCTGCAAAGCTGAAGCGTGCCATCCGGTTAAATATAATCTATGATATAAAGTGATGGTTTCTTTGATTAAATTCGAATTCAGCTCGGGAAATGAACGCGCGACGAAAACAAAACCGATTAAAGTTAATGTGTTTAAACAAACGTCGTTGTCGTCGTGTCGGTCGTCTAAGAACACGGCGATACTGTCTTGAAAATAAAAGGGACCGGCTCGGATTACTAAGATAAAAATAAAAGCTTTTTCTCATATATATGTACATAATATGTACATATATATACCATGAAACTGGGCCGTTTTTCTAGACGACTCTTCCGCCACCTCGGTGTGTATAAACGGTCGCAAATAAGGGGATCGTTGCTTCGACAATATCTTACGGTTCCATATAATAAATAATATGCGTTTCCCATAGAGAATATATCCGTCTTATTGACACGTTCATTAATACGACAACACAAAATACACATTGCCCACATAACGATAGACGATTTTCTCGTAAAATAACCTGTGAAAATAAATCGCATTCGATTTCCGGATCACGACGCCAAACAAAAGATTTTCCCGTAGGGTTCTGGACGGCGACCAGTTAAAATATCTAAGAGAAATTTATATAATATGTGACTTGGTGCAAATATCTCGTGCTTTATTTATATATAATATATATATATATTGCAGAGCAGTGGCGTATTTAGGACTTTGTGAAGAGGGAAGATATTAAATAATAGTGTAGGCTAAAAGCTTTGAAAATTTTTTTTTAAAAAAAAGTCAATTTTTAATTTATATATTTTTATAATTTATAATAATAATAATTATATAACTACTATATATACTATTTTGTAATTTCCTGTTTTTCTTTGCAAATTCGTCAATTTATATTATATCATTAACCTTAATTTAAATCAAATAAATAATAATAACTATTAATTTATTTAAGTAGGTACTAATATCTAACTTTCTTCCTAATGGTTCTGAGATAATTATTGACTCGTTTCAAATAAGAAAAAAATTACGTTCATGTATTGAAGTAGACACAGGTAATGTACTTACCTAGTATTTTTTATTAAGAGTTTTAAATATTAGGGTATATTTTCTTATTACACTTTTGTAAAAAAAAAAAAATATTCAAGGAGGAAGATAAATCTCCATAATTTCCCTCCTAAATACACTAAATACACCTATACTACAATATTTCTCTCGTACGATATTATACTCTAGAGTAGGGGTACCAAAGTGTACCGTGAAATTCACCCGATGTGTCTCGTAATTTTTATTTTTTAATGTGTATACGTGCACTTCATAAAATACTCATTATTAATTGAATATTATATTAAACATTATATCAAGAATAACGAATAAAATATCCCTGATACACGGATACTGGATAGTTTTAACCAAAATATGAGTAGTGTTGGTCGTATATTTGCAGCCAACAGAAATGAGCATACGATATAGCAACAGTAGGTACTCTATCAGTACCTCAAAAGACTTATATTTGAACATCTTATATCTCTCGAAGACAGAGTTAACCACTATTTTCCATCGTTGACGACATCCACAGATTGTGTTGCCATTTGATTATTCAGAAAATATTGGATAAACTCGTTGTTAATAATGACGATAATAATGAGTTCTGATTCTAAAGCACAAATAATATTTAATAATAAAAAAAAGTCCTTTGATTCCCTCTGGTTAAGTTTAGTTTAGTTAAGTTTAGCTTTGGAATATCCAGCTATATTTCTAAAAAAGCCATACTTTTATAATTTATACTTATATGCTTTTATTTCTACCATTCTATACGTCATATTCTAGGCGAACAGGCATTTTCTGCACTAAATAACATAAAAACAATCACCTAGTAGAATTCGATTGATGTTGAAGCCGATTTGCGGATTGCTTTTTCAAACGTGCAACCCAGAATAGTGAAAATATGCAACAAATAATGTACTAAAACACTAATTACCATTTATAAGAAAATCTGTATTAAAACCAAAAATATTACTGCAGTCTAGTAGGTATCAATTAGGTGCAAAATAATTTATCGGAAAATACCACCAAATTTGACAACATTTTAAAATGAAAGGGTCCAATTAACTGATTCGTGAAACTAGAGTTTCATAAATCTTTTATGAATATACCTATAATACTGCAACTTTTTACAATCGATTTCATTCTGCTGATCCGGCCATCAGAGTTGAAAACGAGTAAGAGTGAAAAAATTACAAAATCGAAAAAGGCTCAATATATTTAAAACATAGGATAATATTTACGGTCGTTTTTATAAAAACATAATTTCCCTATATACTGTAGTAATTTTAATGGAATTTAATTTATTTGTGTGTGTGTATGTATGTATGTATGTATGTATGTATGTGTGTGTGTGTGTGTGTGTGTGTGTGTGTGCGTGTGTGTGTGTGTTAGGGTTATATTATATATGGGGTGCAAGGGTGAATGGTATATTATTTATGTGGGGACAGCGTTATTTTATAAATTCGTTTCACTTTTCTACATGTCATTTAATTATTTTTGTTCGGATAAGTCGTGTCCTAAAAACTTTATTTCACCGCAAAGATATAATAAAATAGTACTGTCTTATATTATTATTATTCTCGACGTGCTTCGAACGGTACAACGTCGTATATTATATAGCCGCCCCGTACCCGCTATACCATAATCGTAAAGAATCCTTGTCGTTATTTTATATTTTGTAGGTACTTGAAACTGTAAAACCAAATTTTTGTTATTATCGTTTAGTAATGTGTTTCATGAATAATAGTAGTGAAGACGGTAAGGCATACCATATATAGGTACGTAGACATACCCACGTATAAACTTACACGCAAATATTTCCAAACGGGCTTTTAAGTTCAAAAGGTTGAAATTTCGGTATAAGATTTAAATTTATATAGTTTTTCGAGTATAAAAATCGATAAATAAAATAATGACTTTTATATTCATATTTGTTATATATAAGAGTCGATATATTTTAAAAATAAATATATATATATATATATATATATATATTTTATTTGAAAAACGACAATATAAAATCAATTATTACAAACGACGTTCGCACGTGTTGATTACATGACTACTCGACTTTTGCGTACAGGACAATCGTATATATATATATATATATTATAAAATCCTCGTTTTATTGCAATAAGCCCCTAAGGGGAAAACTCGACTGCATTCCGCTGATAATGCAATTTTCCTTATAACAGTATATACACTGTTTCGGTGGATTATTATATTACTCTCGTAACACAAATAGTCGGCATAAAAAAGCGAAATATAATTTTTTTTTTTTTTTCTATAAACTACTTTACGAAATATTTGTAACAGCCAAATAAACCGATTTGCATTTTTATGATAATATCAAATATAATATTTCTTTTAATTATACAAACAACAATCATAAAAAAATAAAACTTTAAATTTGACCATTTACAAAATTAATGTGAACCATTTATGAATTAATATTGCTTAATAAAATTATTTAGAAAATATCCATTATTAGTTTATAACACCCTTTCATCCGTGAAAACTCCTGTAAATATTATTTTATGTTATTCCCGATAAATTTAGAATTTTTTAATGTGTCTATAGTACGGCTTGAGGTTTTGTTCTTCTGTAGTTACGAAAACAATAACAAAATCGCAATTAAACCATATACTTATATATTTTTTAAGAAAAATATTTAACTATGGACTTTAAACTACATGTAGATACTACATTATATTACAGCATCGATCATAAAGTGTCTTTGTGAAGTATAAAAATAAAAATGTGATATTTTAAAAAATGTTCATCGAAATGTTTGATTTTTCTATTTTTTCCCTCTACGGTGCATTTTTTTAAGGTGTTTTTAAGGACACAAAGGATATCGAGAACGAATAAAGCGGTTCATCGTTTTAAATATAGTATAAAATATTATGTAAATTCGTTTGAATTACACACAATAAAATGAATTTTATAAAGTGAATATATACTGCATATTCTCTTGGTAAATCACATAATAAAAAGTTCCCCTGGGAAAGGGATACCTACTACTAACAATGGTTGTTAAATGTGGGGTAAAAATGATATAATACTAAATATTTCAACAATGCCAAATGGAATATTAAAAATTACGTAATAACAATAATTATTACAATAAAATGAATGTACTTAATTAACAAGAATATATATATAAGTATATTATGTATAGAACATATAGGTACTTATACAAAATACTAAAAATTAAATTTACTTACAATCCGAAATTTCTGAAATATTTCAAATATACACATTTAATAGCTTTACGATGATATACTGCATATTAATTTTACTTTCATGTATTTCTTTTTTCAATTTTTGACGTACTTATAATACAAAACGGTTAAACATTTAAGTCACAATAGAAAATAACGTCGTATAATATATAGCCAGTTTATAAAAAAAATAATTTGTACATAATTTACAATAAAAACGATATATACAGTTGCTATTTTGAAGAGACAAAATATCGTTTTAAAAAAATTAACATAAAAGTTCACTTTTTAAAACACAAATTGAATAAATTATTTATAAAATGTTATGACCCTTAAAAAAATAATAGCCTAGATATTGTCATTGTGTTTTTAAAATAATATTATTGTTTCCCACTTGTTTTTTAAATTTGAATATACGGTTTTAAATAATATAGCAAATTTACAATAATTTTGTTTGATTTTTTATCGGAATATATTGGATTGGATGAAATTAAAACAAATATCGAAATTTTGGTTTAATATACTCAGACATAATTGACTTTATTTTACTACTGTTTAATGTATAATGAAGTTACAATAAAATAAAATGTAGGTTATAATATATTATTTTTCACACGATGTAATTTATGGTAAAAAAATGTAATATATGTTCAATTAGATATCATGGAGTATGATAATATATTTTAGTATCACATATTTTATACTATATATTTAAAATGAAAAATTCATCAGTCACAATTTAGAGATAATTTTAAATGTATTATAATATATATTATCTAACGTTAAAAGTTCGTTTTCGTAATAATTTAAATCGAGTGCTTTCGTCTATAATACGACATCTGAAAAGTAAAAATTTTAACACCGAAAAAAAATTTACAACTCTGTTAAAACTTTACATATTATTGTATTATAACAGCACTTTTTACATTTCAAAATACACGTGTAACACTATTCTTGAGTATGTCTCGTGACTTTGTGAGCTTATTGCACTATATTAATATGTATATCTAAATAATCAAACTTTCAAAAGTTTTCTCATATATTATTATGAATTTATGATATTATGAAACAGTATAAAACATTTTAATTTAGAATTATCCTCCGACTGGGTTAAAAGTTGAACAATTATGTCCAAAAACCAACCTTAACATATTCATTCATTCGAATACGTAATGTTATCGAAAAATACTGTTTTACGAGAATTAAGTGTTCTCATATTACATTATATTACTTATTACTTATAAAATTTTCTTAAAGTATTATATAGTATATTCAACATTTATCTCATTTATACTATATAGAACAGGTACTTTTGCTTTTTATTGTCGGCATCAAACTTTTTTTATTAATCCATTTTAACAATATAAACTCACCCCTGAAATATTCGTAGAACTTTATTCTTGACAATGCAAGCCCACTCTGGCAATGTTGGTGCCATGGTGATGTTTTCTGGGCTATACCGTATATGATGTTATCCATACTGCAACATAATAGAACGTTCGTATATAAATTAAAATATTTTTTATCACGTTAAAATACAAAACACAAATATAGTTATGATATTCAGGTATTCAATTAGTATAAACATATTATGTGATAAATATTGAACGGAAGGATTGAAATCGAATAAAATCAATAATGTTCAATGGTCATTACTAGGAAACATATGCACTGTTTATGCACAAAAAAGTAAAAACCCTAAAAATACGCATAAAATATGCTACAAGATATACATTTAAAATTTACAAATATGCATTAAATATGCAAAAATAAAAATTTTTTTGAAAAGTTTAAAATATCCAAAATTTAAAAATAATATCCGTGTTGCTTCAATAAGAATAAAATAAATCGTGCACATTTCTTATCAAATTTCAAATAGCCTATTCTGATAAATAAATAATGCATTTACATGTAAATCCATTTTGCATAAAATGCATAATGCTATTTTATACATCAAATACATACCGTCATTGAGTTTTCATAAATCATTATTTGAACGATAAAACTACGAAATTATATAAGTAATGCATATTTTTATATATTTTTGGCACTAGCATATTATACTTAATTGAAATGCATTTCTCTGTATATTATGAATATAAAATGATATTTAATCGCTAAAAAATAAAAAATATATGCACCTAGATATATATTTAATTTTAATTATATTTTAATTCGTTAATTGATTTCTTAATTGAATAGACATACATTTTATTATTTCTTATAATAATAAATTTCTTCAGCTTATTTTTTTTCTTATAAATATTAAAACTTTTTGTGTGCTTTTATTATACTTTTATAAACAAAATTAATTACGTTTTATACTTATTTTTTCTTGAATATTTACATGCATATTTAATAATTATAAATGCATGGAATCCGATCTTTAGCCATTACTATAAAAGTTATCTATATTTTTACAAAATAAAACTATTCTAAATACACGATATAATTTTATGTGTGATAAAATATTTGTTCAGCATGCCATATAATTTTAGAAGTAGGTAACGAATTTCTATTTAACTATCCACTTGCTATAAAACATAAAAGGTACATAACCAGTGTAAGTATGGCATATATTATATACCTATAATATCCCTATTTGGATAATTACAAAAATAAAAATAATTTTCACCTTCTTCGACATTTCTCCCAGCTATTTTGGATCAGTTGAAATATTCTAATACCATAAATCTTTGTGACACGTATCACTCTACGCTGTTTATATCTTGCTCATGTCTTTAGTGATATCTGTGCTCGATGCCCAACACCTTCCATAATTTTAATGGGGCTAACTACGAACGATAGTTTTTAAAACTTTAAAAATATTAATCGGGAAGACATTTTATCCAAACTATCGGCTGATAAATCAGCAAAATGCCTTCAGAAATCACTTTTATACATTATTCATCAATGTATGTCACTGCGCAAATTTCGTAAACCAACATTTCCACCGTGGGTACCACATGCAACGAGTTGATAAAGTCCACAACCGGTTTCTGAGGTTTGCTACAAGATACTGTTTAAATACTGCCCACCCTCATCATGATTACAGGCTTATTAATGAAATAATTATGCTCGAATCGGTAAGTGAACGACATGAGGTCTTTGGTTATCATTTTATTAGGGGATTGATTAAGGAACACATAGACGCGATTACTAATATGACTCAAAGTTCATGTTCCTGGTAGAAGGCTTAAGGGTTATTTTTACCTACTGATATGTCAGACTAATTTTGCAAAAAATGCATCTTTAATAAGGACGATATCCGAAACATTGTATATAATATTTGTACCTATAGGCCAACTTTAATCTTTCCTGGAAACTGTTCAAAATGTACTCGTATAATATTCGTTGTATTTCTATTAATTGTTATATATCGATATCAACAAGCCAAATGTCGTTAATTTATAATTCACATCTTCTTATTTCCCAAATTCTAACTTGCTCAGATTTGCACCTTCACATTTTAGAGGTCAAAGATGGTTCTTGATAGCTACGACAAAATATACATTTAATAAACGACCATTTTTATCTTTTCAATAAGATTTCAAAAGTTCAAACGTCATACATATTATTATATCACACAGATTTTTATCTTTAAATAAAGTTATATATATATATATATATATATATATTAAATATATTTGGATCCCAAACAACAAAGATAACCTCGTCCATTAAGATATTAGCACAATACACTTGGCACAAAGTCAATTTCATGTAGATATTACTTGTGAGCAAGCTAAAATGCTCTACTCTCAAAAACAAATAAATCATTTTAAATTGAGACGCGTTTTTTGGTAAAATAACATTCTTAATTTTTAAAATTGAGCAATTATTTGATTTTTATGTTAAAATCATATATATTGTATTTTAAATATTATGATAAACAGCATATATTTAATAACAAAAATAAATGATTATTTTACGTAAATCTATATTTTTATATTATCAAAACTGTACCTAGGTATATAAATTACATTTATATATGAAAAATAAAATCTACTATCTAAAATTCAAAGTAGTAAAAACTCAAGAAATGTACAAATTAATTAACTACAAATATGTGATTTATACGTCTATATAATCAGAATGCAGTTATTTTAACACGATTATACAATTATGTGCATTTTTTAAAAGGAATTTTCACTGGGCAACAAGTAATAATTTTCATAAAATATTTAATAGTCGGTACTAATATAATATATTGTCATCTCTTGTATACACATCCAAAATAATTAACCACAATTTTTTTTAAAAAACAATTAAGATGTTATTATCATATAGAATTTCACTATTTGAAAAATGTATTATTGTCCACATTGAAGTTCAATAAAATGATAAATCCAACATTATCCATTTCAATAGCTTCCGAATTAATTACAATAATCATTTTAAATACCTGTACATTGTAGGTGTTATATATTATGATTTCAGAATCTTAATATTTAAATTACTAAAATTAATCATATGACCATATTTTATATAGCCTATCACCTAATCAATTTACCAAATAAAATTAGCCACACTGTTTAGAAAAATACTCTTATAATGATATTCTATATAAAAATATTAAGATATTAAAGTATTAAGATCTCAAAACCAAAATTTAGAAATTTGATGATACTTTGAATTAGATCTCGTAGAGTGTAGACAATGCAAGTAACATAGTGGGAAAATCCCAATTACAATGAATCGTTAATCATTTAAAAAAGAGGTAAAACTTCGAAACAAAAAAAAAAGGGTTTAAAATTAACCTCGTTGGTGTTTATGATTATGATATATTAATTACAAAAAATGTTATAAAAATTTAGTAAAAAATAAAAATAAATATATAAAAAATTATATTTTTTCGTCGATAATGAGCTCATTATTTAAAAAAATAAAATTGTAAAGCCCTGATGAGGTTGTCTCCCGAAATATTTTCATCTACAAATTTTTTAGTAAGTATGTATATTATAACTCAAAAAAAAACTTTAAAATGTTTATTTATCTGTTATTTGCTTAAAAATATTCCTTTGAATGGCCTATATATAGAACCCCTTCAAAACTTCAGGGTGTATAACTAACCATAGTTTTATATTTCGTGAAATAATATACAGATCTTTAATCGTAAAAAATGCAGAGAGAGTATACGTACGCTATACGTATAGCTAATATGTATACCATGAAATACTATAATGAGTGAAAAAAAATCATGATATTAAAATGAAAAACTTTTCTAATCATAATCTCATAACCTGGTTACCAAAAAAAAAATAAATAAATAATACATTTTAAATCATATAACCAATTCTCACATAAACTCAAATTTCATATTTATTTTTACATATTACAAATAAATATACCTATTAAAAAGGTAGGATCTACACAAGAAGGTAACGTGCTTGGGAGATGAACGTTTCTATTATAAATTGAATAATTTAAGTTTTTTTTACTGATAAAATGATTTTTTTTTTTTTACTTATGAAAACAGAAAATTTTAGAAAACTTTCAAGTCTTGTATAAATTGACTTTTAAATTCTAATCACTTTGTTGAAAGTCGTTCATGTAAAAATTTTAATTTATTCAGAAATCATCACACACAAAAACCACCTTTTTTTTAAGAAACATGCAACTCCTGAAATGCATGTTTTGCTTTATTTTCCAATTTCAATAAAACTGTTTATTTTAATATTCAATAATACAACAAAATGGAACAGATATTGGCCTACTTTTAAATATTTAGAATTAAGACAATGACTCAACTCCAATTTTTAAACGATTCTATATAGGTAATTTTAAAGACGTTTAAAGAAAAATGAAAATCTAAGAATTAAAAAATGAAAGTAAATTAGGTATATGTATTCCCATATCAATGTCATTTTTTACTTATGTTTTTTTTCATATATATATTTATAAAGTTTTAATAAAAATACAACATTTAAATTTTATAAACTGAGAACTATGAACTTGAGAATATCGTAAAAAGATGAAACAAAATTCAATTATTTGAAACAACATATTGTCTACCACCGTATTCGATTTTTGATAGGTATGTATGTACATTTTTACACATTTTATATGTTTTTATAACACCAAATATTTTTTTTAATTGAAAAACAAAACTATTTGTAACTAGATATAATCTTATATAACTCGTTAAAACAATTTAATATGTAACAAAAAAATGCTACTTAGAGTACAATATAATTTCATAATCTATCATATCATATGTTTTATTTCGTATTTCTAAAATGTACCTATGTAGTAAATATTTGTAAAAACGAGAAATGTTAATGCTAGTTTTTCGTCGAAATTTTGCAGCTGCGATGTCCTCTAAAAAGAGTGGGTGATATTTATGACGATTTTCAATTGTTAGAGTTTCGTTATTCTTATAATATAATATAACCGTTGAAACTGTACGTGGGAGAGGAATTGTTATTTCTTCGGTGAAAAAAATATAGATTTTTTTTAATATAGTACATTATTTTTGAAAATATTGACGTTTCGGAACGCAAAGTGAAATTTAAATGTCAAATATCAATAATAGTTTTTATACGAAATATATAGGCATGCAGTCTCCGATAATATTATCGTTCAATAACTACCTAGAGAACCCTACCGTTTGCGGTGACATGGTTAAAGTAAGTTTTTGAATTTTAAACACGATAATCTAAACAAATCTCGAATGAAATCGCTCTTTCGGATGACAGTAAGAAACTAAAAACCGTTGTTTCTTATTTTTACGAGTAAGTACCCCCCCCCCCCATATTGACCTATATAAGTGTATAATGAAAAACTTCAAACTAATAATTTATTTCGTAAGGTCAAGTGGGATAAGCTAAGAACTGGGGCAAGTGACTATATTATATAATATGTAAAATGTCCTTTGAATACGGGAAAAATAATCGTTACACTCTATATTGTATACACATAAATCATATTTTTTTTTAACAAACTTGTTCTTCAAAATCGTATGAGTAAGTACATGTTATTTTATTTGTATTTTACGGTACGACGTTCAAAATTTCTTTTTTCGTAATTTCCTGGTACAAACAAATGAATTATACACTTTCTCCCAAATAAAAAGTACTGGGAAAGTGCATAATGACGTTTTTCATTTGTTTTTTATAAATATATTATATTATACTTATATTTATTATAATAAAATTTAATATTATTATATTAGTTACTTATTTTACTAAAAGGCTGAAAGTAAATGTTTAATAATTTAAATGTTGTACTAACCGAGTTGTTTATTGTTACGTTAATTACTTTGTTATTGTCAGTTACGCACGGTAAAAAGTATTGATTACAATCGGGTAATAAGTAACCTAACGAAACTATGTTATACCAACTAAAACGTTAAATGTGCCGTCATTGTTTTACTGTTCGTAGCACTTTTCTATTCTAAAAACATCATTTTGTAGTTTGAGTGCGTAATTTTGGATCATTTTTATTATTCTTATCAATAATTGTAACTTAATTTTGAGAACAGATTTGAATTCCCAGTGTTTTATTATATCATAGATAAAATCTATTACTATAAGGTTATGAATATGAAAATGAAAAATGAATATGTAAGTGCTGTGGTAATGAGTGTAGAGTTGAACTTGTTCCACTTACCCCACCTGACCTTATATAAATTTATTTATAAATAATGAAAAAAGAAAAAGAAAAAGAAAAAAATTGTGAATATCGATATTTTTACCGGAAAAAAAACCCCCCCGATTATAAATATATTGCGTTTTACGTACCATTTCGGCCCGGCAGCGTCGTCGACGGCGGCGGCGGTTGAGGAGCGCGCGTGTGCCCGCGGTCGAGATTGGCGATGCGACGGCCGAGCGGCGGACAACCGGGCGGACGCGGAAAATCCCCGGGAAAGCCGAGGCGTCGGGGTCGGACGGGCGGTCTCGGGCAGGGCGCCGGCGCCCGGTGCGCCGCTCGCGGTTGGCCGGCGGGCCTGGCGGACAGCCAATGGTGACGGGGCCGACGCGCGCCCACGGACCCGGGCGCCCCCGCGCCGGACGCCCCCCCCCCGACTGGGCCACAGTCGCCGCCGTCGCGCCGCGCCGCACACCTGACAGGTGCGCCGCGGAAAATGGCTACACGTAGGCGGCGGCGGGCGGGCGCGCCGGGACGAAAACGCGCTGCCGGGGAAAAACGTTCGGGCGGAAAACAGGTCGCCCCGTCGATACATTTATTGTATTTTTTTTTTCTTTCTTGTCACATAATATTCTACCGAAAATATCATCGCATCGTGTATAATATATATATATATATATATATACGTATTACATGTGTCTATATATTATTATATACCATCTAGGTCATAATATAATATATAGCTGCAGGAACTTTTTCGAATTGGAAAAATAGAAAAATAGGTGTACTCTCGGGCTCTCCAGAAACGATCGTTCCCTGAAACCATGTGCAAATTGTAAAAAAAAATAATTAATAACGGCCAGTATAGGAGTAGATTTTTAAAGATCCCGAAATCAACCAAACTATATATAATATAAGGTGACTACCGATTTGATTAGAGATTTATTATGTCATTTTTTTAATTAACATTATATTTTTAAAATGCATTCAATGTTATTCGTTTCTTGTTTTACCGTGTAGTCGACCATGTTGCAGGCAGCAGTGGTGTATTTACGGGGGGGAGGGCCGGGTTCTGACACCCTCCAGAAGCAAAAAATCATCAAAATGTATTTGTTTTTTATCTGAATTATACAGAGCCGTCATTTTAGTTTTTTTTTTCGGCTGTGCGGGCTTTTAGGCAGGTCAATTTTAACATTTCACCGGGCCATTTTTCTTCAAATTCTAATGCTATGTTAAACGTAAATAAGCAAAAAAAAAGGTCTTCAACTTTTTTTTCCTATAACTATTACCTCCCCCCCCCCAAATTATACACCCCTGGAATTAGAACGGCAGTCATTTTTAATTTCAATAATATAAAAATTCTAAAATAAATTGGTTAATCAATATTGAATATTTTTTGAATGACAATCGATTGTAATTTGTAAATTTTTAATAATAGATAACTTTACTGGCATCGAATTTTTAAAATGGAAGGATATCGAGTTTACTACTTATACTCTACGAATTTTTTATACTATACTTTGTATATAATCTTAATAATGTATTTCCACCAAAACTATGTTTACTTTTATAGTTTTATTTTTTCAAATTAAATATAGATATCAACATTTAATTTAACAATCAAACTAATGCATAAAATGTGTGTATTCGTTTTTTAAATGATTATTTTAATAAAAACTATTATTCGACCAAAAACGACCAGTATAAAGTTTAGTTATAATTATTGACGTTTACTATACTGTACTATTATACTACTGTGTTTTTTAACAACAGATCATTGACATATCGTATTCTGTATCTGACAAATTATAAAAATAGTAAAACATTATTATTAGTATAAACAAAATTATATAATGGAGATCAGATTCATTGTAGTTAGAATATATTTAAGTTATAAAAAAATAATAAAGATAATGAAGGTTTTTTTATAGCGTTTTCACCTATTTTAGTAATTTACATTAAGCTCTTGCAGATGGTATCACACTATACATATATATATATATACCATACCTATATATAAATGATAATTCGACACCATCAAAGTTCACGGTGTCATTTTTCCACACTCGTGTAGATAATAATTACTGTGTACTTTCATATGGAATTTGCATTAAAAAAAAATTAAAACCGAAACCATTAAATTAAAAAGGTTAGTTTTTTTGGTTCATATATATAATAAATATAGAATACTATTATTATTATACGAATAATGCGGTAATTAATTTTCATTATAATTACCAAATATTTTTTAAATAAATTTCTAAATATTATTATTCTATAAGTAGGTATTTTGGCATTGGTAATATATTATATATTTTAGAATCTAGTTACATATAACCTATAAATAGAAATGTTAATATGATTTTATTAATTAAACAGTGATAAATATTAGAATAAATAACCATTTTTAATAATGTAAGATACAAAAACTTTTAAGTACAATATGATTTTACTGGTTATACTTTACATTTATCGTATAAATATAGATATAAAATAATTTTTTAAAAACAATACACAACAAATATTAACTATATAGTCGGGAAAATGAAAAATGGCCGCTGGCAAATGTGTTAGCAACTATTTTTTTTTCCTGATAAGGAGGGGTTCTCAAACTAAGACACGCCTAAATGGTGAGTCGCGCGATCTGTGTACAACGTCTAAAAAGTCTACGCTTTTGTATACGTATTTCTTTTTTAGATTGGGTTTGAGTATAAATGGATTCTTTTGGTAATTGAAGTTTTATTTTAGGGAGATTATGGAACGTTATCACTAAAAACTATTTTATGTTACCCTGATGAAAATAAACCGCCAGGGGCGTTCAAATCAGCGGCCACTTTTCATTCTCCAGACTACACCTATTTCTTTAAAATGAACTGTAATATAAGTAATAAAATAAGTGGGAAAATAATAGCTATATTTATATGGCTATATACTTGGAGCTCTGCAATATATTATTTATTATCAGTAACTAAATACGAGCGCTTATGTAGTTTAGGCATCCTAGTACTGATTCAAGCCTTAACTAAATTGTCTTAAATTATATGTTTAACTGAATGTAATTTAGATTCAGCCTCCTCCCTCAAACAAAAAGTCTTAGTTACCCATGGTTTTAGGTAGGAAGATTTTAGATAAAAAGCTTATATAAATAGCTTATAGTTTATAATGTTACGTGGACTTAGTATGAAGAAGTTATAAATCGTATCTTTCAAAATGTACTATATTATTATACATATAAATTATATCGAAAGAAATAGTCTCATTTTTTTATCAAAAATGAAATCCCTATACTCAAAAGAGCATCTTTAAATATTATTTTACACATAATAGTATAATAAAAGTTTCCATCTAAAGAAAATTTGCAATTTATTTATTTTATTCATATTAGATAGAACCAAATCATATCAAAAATTATACATATGAAAAGGTTCTATACCTATATTGAACTTTTTCATGATAACAATTACTAATTTATTTTTATTTTAAATAACTATAATTTGTGATAATAAATTCTAAATTCCAAATAGTATAATTAAAACTGTTTAAACAAGTGCAACTTTATTTTAAATTAATATTGGTATACATTTTAAATTTAATTTCATAAAGGATATTAGTGACAAAAGTAACTTTTAAGAACGTTTAAAACTTAAAATAATTTTTACTAAACCAAAAATGAAACCTTTTCATATAGGTACTAAATCCGTAATTGTATAGTTTAATGCATGATAATTTAATAAATGATGAAATTGCAGTGTTCTAATGTTAATTTCGGGTGATATAATAAAATTGTCCATATTTATAGAATATTAATAAATTTTGAACATTTAAAAAAATTAGTACCTAGGTAGATATTTAATAACATAACATATACTTTATACTACCTATAAATATATAAAATATACAATGAACTTTTTTTGTATAGTAAATTGTTGGATTGTCCAGGGTGTCGGTCAACAAAAATTTATTTTTATTGTTGGTGAATTTTTTTTTATTAACATTTTTTACAACTTCATATCTTCATAAAATGCAAAAGCTCGATTAATCTCAAAAAATCTCTTGAGTTATCGAGAAATATTCAGTTCGTATAGATCAAACTAACCAGTGATTAAAATCTGAGAATTTAATGAAAATAACTTGTCAAATAGTATTGATAGATATTTTTGAAGAATCGGAAACAATAATGTTATATTATGTATATTATACACTTTATGTTCAGATGAATCTCACAAATGAATACGTTCCGTCATTTTCGCTCATCATTATCCAATTAAAAAACGTCTTTGTTTATGATATATTTAAAACTGCAAAGGAAATTAATTCTAAACGCTTAATTGCACTCGAACGACGGAATCTATAGTAAATAAGTAATTGTACACTTAATTACCTACAGAAACAACTGTTATATTAAATCGTCCTAATAGAACTAGACAACTAGTGCGACAAAATTGTCAAAAACCAGTTTTTAATTATATTAAAAAAAAATTAATGTTAATTTGAATATTGTCTTTTGAGCAGTAAACCCCGTATTTTAGTAGGTCTTACCGCAATATTCTATTGAAAATGTCGTTTAATGCGCCTACACAGATGTACCGAAAAAGGGAAAATATAATTTTCCCAACTATATTTTCCGCCATCATATTATATACGGAGACAGTATACGTCCTATGCTCGAAACGAATAATTATTATAGAATATATGCAATATTATGGTGAGATTTTTTTTTTTTGGAATAATTCAATGTGACGTAAAGCTTAAGCCAATTTTTGCGTTTTATACGTGTAAACATTTAACGAAAACATAAATCGGTATACGTATTATATTATATAGAAATGAATACGCCCTAGGGGGCGCCAAATGGCTTGACACGCCGCTCGACTCCTTGCATCGATCCGCTAAACTCGTTGCAGACGGTAACGATATGTATTTTCCATACAATATAAAACAATATTACGCGTATATAGTATTCGATGAATATACGAATGTATTACATAGCTGAAATACATTTTTGTACGCGAAATGTTATCGTTATTATACCACTATGTAATAATACGGTTATGTATACATGATATGTGGGGGGGGGGGAATTGTAAGTTTGCGAGGGGGTCAACCTCAGTACGGTTTTAAGATATTCTATATGGAAGAGGGGGAGAAGGATACCCCTAAACGGCCAGGATAAACGGGTCTACAAAAAAAAAAAAAAAAAAAACTTTACTTGGTATCCTTTATACAGAAATCAATACAGGGTAAAACGCTGCAGTTGCTCTTCGCCGCGCCCCCACCCAAAAGTATGGAGAGCTTGATGAGTTCGTTGTTGCACGTTATCGACATAATATAAGTATCTTGTCTATTATATATTCTTTATATAGTACCTATATATATAGCTGTAGATTATAATAATCGAAATTATTCGTTTTTTTTTTCAATATTTTTTTTTCATTTTTTTGTGACTAGAACACTACAATAATATAGACTAGTAGAATCTAGTCTATAAACTACGAAACTAATTTTACACGGCCATAATTATATTTTATTATGACAACGATAATAATTATTGATTCTATGAAATCGACGTTTTATTCTCGACAATTATATAATTTGTCGAATTTCGCGTATTATCTAAGTAGTTTAAACTGGTTTAAAGCCATGAAACATTTATCTGAGCCAATATGCCACGATTTTTTAATTATAGGCCTTAGAAATAAATCCGAATTACTCTGTAGTTTCGACTTTTTTTTTTTGTAATCCACGGATTAGTTAACATGTACAACAAAACGATTTCTCCCTTTAATGGATTTGCCCTTATTCTCCAGTTGTCTATACAAATCACCTATATCCTTTATTATTTGGTTTATATAATTATATGTACATTTAAACATCGTTTCTCATCTATTATAATATCTTCTATAATATGATTCTATAAAATTCGCAATTGTGTCTCAGCGTATGACATATTATCGTATGCATACATCTTATACTTGTTTGATTTGAATCACTGAAATTTAGTATTCACTTTATAAAATGCGTAAAATACTCATATATAATATTATCAAAACCATAAAATCCGTTGATATGATTATGATTGAAACCGTTTTTATCATTTTAAAATACATTTAATATGCCGTAGTACCAAGTATAATATCTCTTTTTAACAGTTGTTTAATGTGAATTATATTCACTGTATAATCTATATGCATAATATAATATGTATATATAGTAGGTATATTTTATATACGTGTTGTATGCATACAACTGCGTGAAATAATTAGTATAAACTGCATAGTGCATTTACATTATCGGTAAACGATCGGAATGTTATTTCAATATTACATATATTTAATTAAACCCGCAGAGACTATATATGTATAATACGTACAAACGAATATCCGTATAGGTATTTACATTTTTATATCAATAGCAACGCCGAGCCGTATCAATGTTTATATTGATTTACGAGTGGGTATATATGTTTTGTTTTTCTTCTTTGAAACTGCACAATAATATATTCTGTATTATTTAAACGTTTGAAGATAATTCGTAAGAGTGTTGTGACTTCGGAACGATAAAATTTCCGAAAGAAATCTCGCGACATGTTTCCCGTGTACTTCGGAGAGTGGTATTACATCGGAGACGTCGAACTGCGAAAACAGTACGAACTGGACCGTTCTAAAACGGAGTATGAAATCGAGTTCAAAAAAGAGTCGAAAAACCCGGGATCGTGCAACGACATGTGTTCATACTGGGCGGGCGATCAAGAGGAGCCGGCCGTAAAAACCAGTTCGACGGAAACCGTCGACGGACCGAAAACTCGTCTCGCGTCCGATACTTCGGACGACGGTAACGGGACGGGTGACCGCGAGGACGCGGATCCTGTGCAGCAGGCCTCGGATCCTGTGCAGCAGGCCTCGGATCCTGTGCAGCAGCAGGACGCGCAGCCCGAGTTCGCAGGCCAGGCGTTGGGACCGCTAAACATTATAGCGGCCGCCGTACCGAACGAATGGTCCGCGACGTGCCAGATGTGCTCCACGTGCAACCGATGGTACCAGACCGATGGCAGCTGCGCGGGGTGTTCGTCGGACTTCGACGTCGTACTCGACGAATCCCTGTACGGGTCCGAGAGCGACAGTAGTTCGTATTCGGGTTCGTCGTCGGACCACTCGATCCGTTCGACCTGTCCGAAACGCAAAAGAGCCGCTAGGAAGTATAATGTGAAAAACGAAAAATCCAAAAACGTGTTCAAAAGAAACAAAAAATGACCCAAGTGTGAGTACGGGGTAAAATAATACGATGCGTCACGATATTCGGTTTTTTTATTTATTTTTTTTTTTCAACACATTATAATAACCGCCGAGCCCCTGTTGTTTGAATCGGTAGCGAAGAAGCTGAATTTAATTTCTCGATATGATACGAGATGATGTTTTAAATTTTCCCGAACGTATTATTATTATTATTTTTTTTTTTTTTTGTACCAATGTAATGTTATGTATAAATTGTTGTATATTTATGAAAACCAACACCGTTCAAATATTTTCGATTAAAATGTATTAATTTAATTGTTTAAAAATTAAATTATATTATTGTATACTATATTAAATAAAAAAAAACATGTATATATTAATATATCGATAGTATTAAAAACATATAATATAGGTACCATATTATAGGTAACATTTAAAATTCAATTGCCTACAATTTTTAACAAAACGAAAATCGTGCAGTGATCTAACTAAAGTGTAGACTACTATTTTTTTTTAGAATTAATATAAAAATTGGAAAAATGAATCGGTATTTATATAATAACTAGCTGTGTAGTACAACACCTACCGAGTGCAACTCCTTTTATGTGAGACTATTTGTAAGTACGACATATTTTAAGTGGAACCTTGAATTTGAAAATCCAATTGAGTGTGACACCTTGTAAATTGAACTTTTGAGTACAACACCTCAATAGTAAAATTACTTTTACAATTAGTATTCATCGGTTTTTTTTTCCGAAATAATATTATTAATTATTTCATTTTAAAAATATTCCACCTACGGCGGACACTGACGTTTGCTTTCTAGAAGACAGTTGTTTACTCTTAAAGTGTTTCCGACGAAAAGGTTGGCAAAATAAGTAATCTGAAAATTTATCCAGCTTACAATTCTACGCTCGGTTCTCGCCTTAGTGTGACAAGTTTTACTCAACCTCAATATAAATTTGATCAAAATATTAAGAAATATTTAACTTTAAATATATAATTATAAAATAAAAAAAAGAGTATAATATATTATAATGGGTACATAATTCGTACATATAAGAAGTCGCTCAGACTTTACATTCTCAAAATTTTTATATAACCATTGTCGACAGGTCGATATGTTCGAAAGTCCAATTAAACACCATATATTATATGATAAAGGTATTTCAATAAACTTATCGATATAAATTCATTTCAAATTCTGAAAAATACTATAGAAATCCTACGATTTTAAATTCATTACTATGAGATATGAAAACTATAATAGTATAGCTGTACGTTATGCATCAGTGAGAATAACTAAAATACTTGATACGAACTAATCACAGGATATTTAATAACGCATCAAAAATTAATGAAAAGGTACCTATAAATAGTTATAAAATTTAATTCAAACGAACGAATAAAAAATGATAGGAAAATAACGATTTCGGATATCAGAAAAATAAAGTGTTTAAAATGTAATTGAAATAATTTGGACAGGACAAGTATGAACCCCAAAGGTTTATAAATTTGGGTAGATGCGATAAAAAATTATTCATACCTATAGTAGTAAAAAACATATACCAAAAGAATGAATACATTTTTCAATAATTTGTTAATTTAGTATGAGTGTAGGAATGATTTTATATGGCCATAGAGAAAGAAATTTCAATTAAATTTAATGAAGAAAGAATTTAAAATAGGTACCTAATACACATGTGTATTATATACCTATATATATTGAATTAAAATTTTATATTCGAAATTTAATTGAAAAAAAATTGGACAGAACGGGTGTGGACCCCGCAGGTTTTTCAATTTGGGTAGTTGCAAAAAAAAATGTATTCATACCTATAGTAGTATAAGTACATATATCGGAAGAATGAATAAATTTTTCACTTATTAGGTAATTTAATATGAGTCTAATAATGACTTTATATGCCCATATAGAAAGAAATTTCAATTAATTTGAAAAAGAAAGAATTTAAAATAGGTATCTAATACAAATGTGTATTATATACCTATATATTGAATTAAAATTTAATTTAGAAATTTTATATTTGAAATTTATATGAAAAAAAATTGGACAGGACGGGTGTGGACCCCGCAGGTATTTCAATTTGGGTAGATGCAAAAAAAAATTTATTCATATCTATAATAGTATAAGTACATATACCAGAAGAATGAAAACATTTTTCACTTATTAGCTAATTTAGTATAAGTGGAGGGAAGACTTTATATGGCCATAGGGAAAGAAATTTCAATTAATTTGAAAAAGAAAGAATTTAAAATAGGTACCTAATACAAATGTGTATTATATATGTACTTTTTGAATTAAAATTTAATTTGGGAATTTTATATTTAAAATTTAATTGAAAAAAAATTGGACAGGACGGGTGTGGACCCCACAGATTTTTCAATATGGGTAGATGCAAAAAAAAATTTATTCATACATATAGTAGTATAAGTACATATACTAAAAGAATGAACAAATTTTACCCTCATTTGGTAATTTAATATGAGTGTAAGAATGATTTTATATAGCCATAGAGAAAGAAGACTCAATTACATTTTATACAGAAAGAATTTAAAATAGGTACCTAATACTAATGTGTTTTAAATAACTTGAATTAAAATTTAATTTAGAAATTTTATATTTGAAATTTAATTGTAAGAAAATTGGACAGGACGGGTGTGGAACCCGCAGGTTTTTTAATTTGGGTAGATGCAAAAAAAAATTTGTTCATATCTATAATAGTATAAGTACATATACCAAAAGAATGAATAAATTTTTCCCTTAATAATTAATTATGAGCGAGTGTAAGAATGACTTTCTATGGCCATAGAGAAAGTGATTTCAATTAAATTTCAAAAAGAAAGAATTTAAATTATGTACCTAATACACATGTGTATTATATACCTATATATTGAATTAAAATTAAATTTAGAAATTTTATATTTGAAATTTAATTGAAAAAAAATGGACAAGACGGGTGTGGACCCCGCAGGTTTTTCAGTTTAGTTGTATGCAAAAAAAAATGTATTCATACCTATATTAGTATAAGTACATATACCAGAAGAATGAATAAATTTTTCACTTACTAGGTAATTTAGTATAAGTGGAGAGATAACTTTCTATGGCCATAGGGAAAGAAATTTCAATTAAATTTCAAAAAGAAAGAATTTAAATTAGGTACTTAATACACATGTGTATTATATAACTATATATATTGAATTAGAATTTAATTTAGAAATTTTATATTTAAAATTAAATTGAAAAAAAAATTGGACAGGACGGATGTGGACCCCACAGATTTTTCAATATGGGTAGATGCAAAAAAAAATTTATTCATCCCTATAGTAGTATAAGTACATATACCAGAAGAATGAATAAATTTTTCACTTATTAGGTAATTACGAGCTAGTGTAGGAATGACTTTATATGACCAAAGAGAAAGAAATTTCATTGAAATTTCGAAAAGAAAGAATTTAAATTATGTACCTAATACACATGTGTATTAAATAACTATATATTGAATTAAAATTTAATTTGGAAATTTTATATTTGAAATTTAATTGAAAAAAAATTGGACAGGACGGGTGTGGACCCCGCAGGTATTTCAATTTGGGTAGATGCAAAAAAAAATTTATTCATATCTATAATAGTATAAGTACATATACCAAAAGAACGAATAAATTTTTCCCTTAATAATTAATTATGAGCGAGTGTAAGAATGACTTTCTATGGCCATAGAGAAAGTGATTTCAATTAAATTTCAAAAAGAAAGAATTTAAATTATGTACCTAATACACATGT